>VXBT01012859.1:1483914-1523106 GCA_013400235.1 Oriolus oriolus
CTCTTCCTCTTGTGCCTTTGATCAATACTGCCCATTACCATGAGGCAGAAGAAAATCCACCATAATGTGTAATGCTCAACAACAACATATTTTTTTTCTTTAGAGAAAAGCAAAAAAGTCCAGACAAAAATCTCAACAGAAAAACAAAAGAAAATTACCAAGAGAGGGCAGACAGGAACAGTCTGAGTGATGTTCTTTAAAAAATGAACAAGAACAAAACAATAGCAGCTCAGAAATGGAAGGAAAAAAGACAAAGTAAGTGAGAGAAGCATAGAATAAGAAGAAAATGAAGAATTAGGTTAACTGACAAGCAGAGAAGAGAAAGGAAGAGGTTTAAAAATGTTTTTTAAAAATGTAAGAAGATGAAATTTTTAGGAAATCATTGTTATCCATTTTCTTGACAGTTCCAGAGATGCACCTCTGTAGCCTGTTAAGGCATGGGAATTTGACAGTATTTGTAGTAGAATACAGTTCTGTACAGTTTTTATTATTTTGAATTCCCTACTATATACATCCATCTATCTGTGGAAATAAATGCAGCTGGTGTCCAGTCACAAGTGGTGTGCCCCAGGGCTCAGTATTGAGCCCAGTGCTGTTTAACACCTCTGTCAATGATTTGCATGAGGGGATCGAGTGCCCCTTCAGTCAGTTCACAGATAATGCCAAGGTGGATGGGAGTGCAGATCTACTGAAGGGTAGGAAGGCTCTGCAGAAGGATTTTGACAGACTGGATGGATGGGATGAGGACAACTGTGTGAGGTTCAACAAGATATCTACCAATTCCCGGGCCATAAAATAAATTTTAAAAACAGTTTTTAAATCAAATTTTTATTTTTTAAAAATAAAGAAATAAAACTTATAATAAAGAAAATAAATATATAAAATATAAATATGCAAAATAAGTAAATAAATATACTTAGAATTATTTTTTAATTTAAAATCAAATAAATTTAAGTATCATACCAAGATCACAGAGGAATAATGCAAATTCTCCAGTAGCAGAAAAACTCCTAACAAGACACCAACCTCAAAATCAAAAAGATTTTCTAAATTTATGGCAGTGTGCCTTTATGATTTTCCATTGAATTATTCATTGAGTCTGTCACTACCTCAGGAGCTCAAAATAAACTCTCAGGAAGGCAGTGGACTAAGTGAAGGATTTTCCACACTTGACTACCATGGGTTTAAAAGTCTGCGTCAGCTTCAGTAATGAAGCTTATACCTGCAACTAAGAGTTAATGATGATTGACAAAAGGCAAAATTTTGAAGACAGGTATCTTCAAAAGCTTCCTCATCAACATCCAGGAGGCTGAAACCACCAGACAGAAATATTTCTCCTTCACTGGGAAGAAATATCAACTTAGCCAGTCCGTTAATCCTTCACATTAAAGATGAAATTGTCTCAAAGCATATTGCCCATGGCAACTGCAGATGTAATTCTCAGATTCCTGAGCCAAAATCAGAGCTTGGCAATGAAATAGAGATTCATTGTGATTAGGAAATAAATACAGAACTGAAAGGCAAGATCCACTGTAGCTGCATTAATACTTCTAATAAGTCCCACAGCAGGCAATTCAATGAATATTGCTGCACTATTAAAAAGGAGCATTTCCACAGACCAATTTTGCAAAAGGATCCTGTCTTAATAGAGAGCAAGCTTTTTAGCAGTCTGCTGCAGGTTAATATCAAGAGGTTCAGAGAGCTAGTTAGTAGAGATCATAAAAACCTCCTTAGACCCAAAATGAAAGGTCAAGCAGCATTTCAATACCCACAAATTGCAGAGATTCGCTTCCTTTTCTTGACATTGCCTTTCTTTTTCCTAAGCCTACTCATCACACATGGTGGGCTTCACCATTTCCTCTTTAGGTGCTTTAGGTAACTCTAAGAAGCAAGTCCTTAGGATATGCTTCCTGAGAAGGGTAAGAGACTCTACTGCAGACAGACTCAGTTTCCATTTATCCTCATCACCAACTTTGCTTTCCTCCTAAGGTAGGTTGTCATTTGCTTCAGTTTCAGCAACAGTCTTCTTCCAACATCCTTCACTCTGCACTGTCCCCTCTGATGCTGTATTTTTAATTTCCCATGCTTCCTCTTTCCCTTATCTCACTCTTCCTTGACATTCCCGAGTCACTATAGAAATTTCTCATGGCAAAGCTAAAATAAAGCAACAGTTATTTCTGCCTGCCTCTGGAAGACACTAGAAGTGCAATTTAAACCAAGATCTGAAAGAAAAGTTTAGACCTTCTACAGATATTGAAAAATAAGAAGAAAGGAGCCACTGACATGAGAGGGCTTAACATTTCCAAAAGTTGAGTTTTTTCTGGAAAATTATTATGAAGTTACACTTTTAAAACAAATCTAGTGCCAAACTATCTCAAGCTAAATGTGCATGGTTCTGCAGGTGCTCACCTAGCAATAAATTTTATTTCTCACACAAACAACTTTGCATGAAGCATGACTGTAATTTTTATTTTCCATCGAAAGATAAATATGCAGTAGTTTGTCTTTCATCTTCCTCCTCTATTTGCCACTCCATGAAGAACCAACCAAATAATTGTAAAGTGTGATGGTAAGGCCCAAAATGAGAAGGCTCCGTTGCCCTGCCATCTTTAGAAGCTGCACCAGGTTGCCAGGATGTGCTCTTCCCTTCCTACAGTCACAGGTATGTGGGAGGGATTTGGCATTGAACTGGTCCAGTTTGAAAACCACTAGCCAGGTATTCCTCTTCCTCCATGTCCCCCAAAAATGTTAGAATNCATCTTCCTTCAGTACTATCTTGACAGCAGGTCTACTATCACTATCACTATCTTGACAGCCAAGGTCTACTTGGCTGCCCTTTATTCTGATACTATAAATCTACTTCTGCCAGTTTTTCCTTTCTTCAGTCCTTGTGAAGTTACAGAATTGGGTAGGTCGAACATGGAAATGTAGTTTATAATACTCTAGATGTTACACAGTCAAAAACCAAAATGAGCTCACACAGTACAGGAGTATTAAATTCTGCAGATCCTCTTCTCTTCCTCTTGTGCCTTTGATCAATACTGCCCATTACCATGAGGCAGAAGAAAATCCACCATAATGTGTAATGCTCAACAACAACATATTTTTTTTCTTTAGAGAAAAGCAAAAAAGTCCAGACAAAAATCTCAACAGAAAAACAAAAGAAAATTACCAAGAGAGGGCAGACAGGAACAGTCTGAGTGATGTTCTTTAAAAAATGAACAAGAACAAAACAATAGCAGCTCAGAAATGGAAGGAAAAAAGACAAAGTAAGTGAGAGAAGCATAGAATAAGAAGAAAATGAAGAATTAGGTTAACTGACAAGCAGAGAAGAGAAAGGAAGAGGTTTAAAAATGTTTTTTAAAAATGTAAGAAGATGAAATTTTTAGGAAATCATTGTTATCCATTTTCTTGACAGTTCCAGAGATGCACCTCTGTAGCCTGTTAAGGCATGGGAATTTGACAGTATTTGTAGTAGAATACAGTTCTGTACAGTTTTTATTATTTTGAATTCCCTACTATATACATCCATCTATCTGTGGAAATAAATGCAGCTGGTGTCCAGTCACAAGTGGTGTGCCCCAGGGCTCAGTATTGAGCCCAGTGCTGTTTAACACCTCTGTCAATGATTTGCATGAGGGGATCGAGTGCCCCTTCAGTCAGTTCACAGATAATGCCAAGGTGGATGGGAGTGCAGATCTACTGAAGGGTAGGAAGGCTCTGCAGAAGGATTTTGACAGACTGGATGGATGGGATGAGGACAACTGTGTGAGGTTCAACAAGATATCTACCAATTCCCGGGCCATAAAATAAATTTTAAAAACAGTTTTTAAATCAAATTTTTATTTTTTAAAAATAAAGAAATAAAACTTATAATAAAGAAAATAAATATATAAAATATAAATATGCAAAATAAGTAAATAAATATACTTAGAATTATTTTTTAATTTAAAATCAAATAAATTTAAGTATCATACCAAGATCACAGAGGAATAATGCAAATTCTCCAGTAGCAGAAAAACTCCTAACAAGACACCAACCTCAAAATCAAAAAGATTTTCTAAATTTATGGCAGTGTGCCTTTATGATTTTCCATTGAATTATTCATTGAGTCTGTCACTACCTCAGGAGCTCAAAATAAACTCTCAGGAAGGCAGTGGACTAAGTGAAGGATTTTCCACACTTGACTACCATGGGTTTAAAAGTCTGCGTCAGCTTCAGTAATGAAGCTTATACCTGCAACTAAGAGTTAATGATGATTGACAAAAGGCAAAATTTTGAAGACAGGTATCTTCAAAAGCTTCCTCATCAACATCCAGGAGGCTGAAACCACCGGACAGAAATATTTCTCCTTCACTGGGAAGAAATATCAACTTAGCCAGTCCGTTAATCCTTCACATTAAAGATGAAATTGTCTCAAAGCATATTGCCCATGGCAACTGCAGATGTAATTCTCAGATTCCTGAGCCAAAATCAGAGCTTGGCAATGAAATAGAGATTCATTGTGATTAGGAAATAAATACAGAACTGAAAGGCAAGATCCACTGTAGCTGCATTAATACTTCTAATAAGTCCCACAGCAGGCAATTCAATGAATATTGCTGCACTATTAAAAAGGAGCATTTCCACAGACCAATTTTGCAAAAGGATCCTGTCTTAATAGAGAGCAAGCTTTTTAGCAGTCTGCTGCAGGTTAATATCAAGAGGTTCAGAGAGCTAGTTAGTAGAGATCATAAAAACCTCCTTAGACCCAAAATGAAAGGTCAAGCAGCATTTCAATATCCACAAATTGCAGAGATTCTCTTCCTTTTCTTGACATTGCCTTTCTTTTTCCTAAGCCTACTCATCACACATGGTGGGCTTCACCATTTCCTCTTTAGGTGCTTTAGGTAACTCTAAGAAGCAAGTCCTTAGGATATGCTTCCTGAGAAGGGTAAGAGACTCTACTGCAGACAGACTCAGTTTCCATTTATCCTCATCACCAACTTTGCTTTCCTCCTAAGGTAGGTTGTCATTTGCTTCAGTTTCAGCAACAGTCTTCTTCCAACATCCTTCACTCTGCACTGTCCCCTCTGATGCTGTATTTTTAATTTCCCATGCTTCCTCTTTCCCTTATCTCACTCTTCCTTGACATTCCCGAGTCACTATAGAAATTTCTCATGGCAAAGCTAAAATAAAGCAACAGTTATTTCTGCCTGCCTCTGGAAGACACTAGAAGTGCAATTTAAACCAAGATCTGAAAGAAAAGTTTAGACCTTCTACAGATATTGAAAAATAAGAAGAAAGGAGCCACTGACATGAGAGGGCTTAACATTTCCAAAAGTTGAGTTTTTTCTGGAAAATTATTATGAAGTTACACTTTTAAAACAAATCTAGTGCCAAACTATCTCAAGCTAAATGTGCATGGTTCTGCAGGTGCTCACCTAGCAATAAATTTTATTTCTCACACAAACAACTTTGCATGAAGCATGACTGTAATTTTTATTTTCCATCGAAAGATAAATATGCAGTGGTTTGTCTTTCATCTTCCTCCTCTATTTGCCACTCCATGAAGAACCAACCAAATAATTGTAAAGTGTGATGGTAAGGCCCAAAATGAGAAGGCTCCGTTGCCCTGCCATCTTTAGAAGCTGCACCAGGTTGCCAGGATGTGCTCTTCCCTTCCTACAGTCACAGGTATGTGGGAGGGATTTGGCATTGAACTGGTCCAGTTTGAAAACCACTAGCCAGGTATTCCTCTTCCTCCATGTCCCCCAAAAATGTTAGAAAGCAATGCTTTTCCTTAAGTTCTCTTCTTGCTCACCAGTGGCGGAGGCAGAAGGCAGAAAACTGTAGTATCTGCAGAATACAGCAAGTTCTTGGATGTTCTTTTCTTTCATAATGTAAGACAGGCCCTATGGGTGCCCTAATATTATTGTGGTAAGGCTGTATGAGAAAAACATCAACCTTTACAGCACATCAATGAGCCCCGCAGCCAGAGTCATATCACAAATGCCCTGGACATGGAGTAAATGGGAAAGCCTTTGGCAATCCAGGGCTAGTTTTCTCTCCTCACGTATACACATCTCAGCTTTACAGCTGGAGGAACTGTAACTCCACAAAAACGAGGCCAATCTTTATCTGCTACTGCTGCAACCCACAGTGTGATTCAAAACCTCTTAAAGACTGTTGCTAGGCTTGCAACAATTTCTGGGCCCTTTGGATCAGGACACCATTTAGACAAGAGCTTCCATAAACTTGGGAAAGTTTAGGTGTGCTATGTGTGGTGGAAAGTGCTCTGAACACATGCAGGACTGTAAGATGCCATATGTATCCCACTGAACATTCCACACAGGGCTGTGCAGGGAGTGCCATGACTCCCTTGCAATTCTCCTGCTCAGTGCTAACTTTGCGTTTATGCTGCTAACAGCCACTCCAGGATTTTGCCTCTTGAACTGCAGAGGGACCCATCTCAATTCTGCCATCAGTGATGGAGACTCTCAGGGCTGTCATGTAAAGGAGAAACACTGTGTGATATTTGGGAAGGAACAAAAGGCAGGCAGAAATGCCCGATATGCCTTAGATGTGCGAGTGGAAGGTAAGAACAGAGAATGGAAGGCTTGGCAGAGAAAAGACAAGAACACATTAATAGGCTGGGAACTCAGCTTAGGCAATTAGGTCTCTTACAAAACTGCATTCCTTCACGAGACTCACCAGAAAGACTCATGTAAGAAAGCTCACTTTTATCTCTACCTTCTACAGAACAAAAATAAATTACATCCCTTTTCCTACCATTTCTGGGAGGGGAGGAAAGCATGGCAGAAATCAAGCTTAATTTTATTTCAGAAAATGCTGAAATTATATGTTGGACTCTTTGTATCTGATCAGGATAGAGTGAGTAGGCACGAGGAGACTTTGTGAATTGACGGAAGGATGTGTAGGCAGCCTCCTATACAACAACTGCATGGGTTAGAAAGTATACGGCAGACAGTCTGACTCTGACTCAACCCATTTGAGTTCTGAAAGGTCTCTGCAGGATGCCAGCAATCTTCCTGCCTGCATCACTGGCACTTGCAGACAGCACCTGCTCCTCCACTCTGACTTCTGAAAGCTTCAAATGCAAAAGAGCTCCCTCCTCAGCCTCCCCAAATGTAGCTGCTGGGGGAGAAGTGTCTCTGCATTATAACTGTGTGAATAACCAAATTACCAGCTCAGCAAATTCAGGGGAAGGGGGATTTTCTACTACTGACCATAAACCAAGTCAGCTTCTAATTTTCAGGTAATCAATGTAATTCTTTGTGCAACCAAAGTCCACATGTTGGTGGGTTTTTTTTTATTTGGAACATTGTAATAACTTTTAAAATTCGTTTTAAATGCAAGAACAGAAAATCTAGGAGCATATCACTAAGTATCTTACATATCACTCACAAAAATGTAGTAGCATTGGATCCATTACAAAACGCATCAAGACATTGTTAAGCCAAAATTTTCAGCATGGATTTCAACACTGCTTTCCCACCCTGGCGATAATGTTTTATATGGAAAATTTTACATGCAATGTCAAACAAATATTTGAATCAAATAGGTAAAATTAGTAGGAAAAGGGATAAACTTTCTCTTCTGCAGATGAGACCTGAATTTCAGGCTAGAGTAAAATTATGTTTCTTCCTACAGATGAAGAGCCCACTAATCTAATAAAGGGCAAAGAACTGGACATAAACTTAGGCAGCAAGCTGGAACAAACCCAAAATAGGTGATCAGCCAATGTTCAGACACAAAGCTGCTAATTTTATGTGCATTTTCTGCCTGAAGCACCAATCCCTTGTGCTTAAACAAAATGAAAAGACACAGTATGTCTTCTCAAGGCAGAATCTGACCCCAAAGCAGCCGTGATTCCTGCTAGAACACAGAAGAAAAATATAGACAAGTCACCAATTTGTCAGTCATCAAGACCAAATTCATTAGAATGAGAAAGGTTTTTCCAGAAAAATTAAAAGGCACATTGCTACAAGTTACCAGTAAGAAAAATTTCAAGATGTCTGTACTGAATAAAGTCTGTCTTCAGTGGTAACTTATAATTTTGTTTTTAAAAATAGTAGAATGTGAAGCTGAAGTAGTTTTGGAAAGGAGTAAATTGAAACTGGGGGAACACGTGACTTGTCTGCTACAAAAGAACAAAAAAAATTATCTGTCACAAAGCTTTATTCCAATCATTTTCTTCTCTGTTAAATTTAATTATACACTCTGGCTGTCCTATAATTATGGAGCTTGGGAAGCTGCCAATTATTTCCTGTGGAGAATTTTAAAATTTCTTGCAGAGATTCAACACTATTTCCATCAATGCATTCCATATACTATGTCATCACCTTTTAAAAGCCAAGCCTATGATGAAAGTGATTGATTATTTAAGTGCAACATGAAAAAAACCCCGGTGCATATCAGCCACTGATAGCACCTGACAATTAATTTTAAAAGAGAAAGAAAAGATAACTCAACAGGAAACTAATTCAATAGGACACTTTTTTAAAATCCAAATGATAGCTAACAACACCACACAGTCAAAGAGAACACGTTTGTTTTTTCCCATTCACTAAACAAGCTTTCTACTGGAGGCTCCAGTCATTTCATATGGCAAACAAAACCCTGAGATTCAAAATCTGTTAACTCAAACTTTGTATAAACACTGTGCTTATCTGAAGGAAGACAGCAAGTAAAGAAAACATATTACTGCAATTTCAGGAATAAGTATACAATGGGAAAAAGATGAATGAAAGAAGCAGATTGTGGGGAAGTAGGTAAAAAAGAATAAAACAGGGGGAAAAGTGTGGTTATTTTTGTTTCCTCCTTCACTGTGTGACACCCATATTTCCACCCTGAAATGCCTTTTGCTTTCAAGATGCAGTGTTACCCATCTGCTCCAGTGCCTTCACACCCATGTTCCTTAGCAAATTGCAATTGTATTTTCTATTGCCTCTTCCTACTTTAGTGTACTAAAGTACATTAGTTTTCTACTGGTCTTTGAAGCCCCACTGCCAGCCCCCAGAAGGGCACTTCAGGTTCAGACATCTTTCTTACCTAACTAATCCATTTATTATGCAAATTACTTCCATGCAGAATCTCTTATGAGAAGCAGAATAAGGATTGAAAAGGGAAGAGATTACTTATTGACTGTATTCTTTTCTAACTTCTGCTTATCCATTATTTTCATTAATACAAGAACTAAGGGTCATGCAGCTGGGTTATCCTAAGAGTCACAGGTCAGACTGCAGGGAACTGTGCTGCCCATTAAAATGCAGCACTGCCAATACACTCACTGAAACCATTATGACTTCCTGATAGTGTCTCTGCTTAATACACCACATTCTATCACAGAAAACTTCAGATAGTCCCAGTTCGTTTCAAACCAGCTCTGATTTTCAGCCTCAATTTCTAATTACTGCATAGCAGAGATAGTATCTGGGGCTTAGGAATTAACCCCATGGCACAGGAATCAATTGCACTGCAAAGAGCCAACTTGAAAGTAATCTCTCCTCCTACGAACCAAACTATTTCCTAGTATCAACAGTGAAAAGAGAAGAGCTTCTGTCAAACAAGTTTTTCAGGATGCAAGTGTATAGCTAACAATTTCTTGTGGAAACTTTAGCTTGACCACAGGAGGAATTCTATTAGGGTACAGGAGTAGAAATACATCTGAAAAAATAAGCGAGGTCAACAGGCTGTACAAGTAGAGCAAATTGGTGTTGTGGGAGCTTTGGCAGCCGAAGGCCATGAAGGAAAGGTAAAGTTAGATGTGAAATAAGGAACTTGGAAAAGGAACAGGCATGTCAGGGCCCACAGGAAACTACTGTACACCAGCTAGGAAGTCAAGGAGATGAAGAGATAGAAAGTAGGTGTCTTTTGCATTCAAAGACTATCAACGCTGTAGGAGTTGCACAACACCATCATCTCAGAGGTGCTCCTACTGCGCCAGCAATGCTGTATAAACACTAAGTAGAACTCCTCAGAGTGGTGGATAGACTAACATACTCCCAAAGCACATTTACAGTCCCCAAAGCAGCCTTAGGCAAGCAATTGAATCTGAGAGTGCCTCCGTAAGGCACTTCGAGTGGATGTGTACTTTTTCTCAGGAGGGAAATACATGAGGCACTCAGGCACTCTCCTAACAGGAACCATGCAGGAATAAAAACAGGCAGCTCAAAACAACAAAAATTCTCAGTAATGCAGCAGCAAAAATACTGCATTATAAAAACAGGGTTGAGCCAGCAGCAAAATCCTTTCCAAAAAGTGGCTAATTATGAGCTTCACTGAATCCAATTTTTAAGACAGCATTTGCAACGTGAACATGAAAAAATAAGAAAAAATTGAGAGATGTCAATGAAAGCTCTATTTCAACAGAATTTCTGTCCTATTTCAATTTTTTCAAGCTTCTTTAAAACATATCTGACTCATTTGGAAGCACTGGCTACCTCTAATTCTCTAAACTTAGAATTTTCAGAAGAAGTATGAAGTAACACAGTCCAGATCTTATCAAATTTTAATGAGAAACAGTAACCAACTCCTTTTTATAAACAAAAACACTATTCAGCATAGTTTATCCAGAAAACATGTTCTTTGTTCATTACCTGAGATATCCCTTCATTTCAGAGATGTATAGGGATTGATAAATACTGTTGTATTGCATACTACCACAGTGTCTTTTTCAAGAGTTATTGCTAGATTCAGACTGAGGAGAAAGATCCATTTAAAGAGCAAATCCAACAATCGCATCATCTAGTATTATGTCCATGCATTTCGGCAGGCCCTTTGCAAACCTGTTAGAGCTTTGATGCCCATTTACTTCAAACAGAAAACAGATGATAATGTATATTAAAAGCTCACTCTTGACTTTAAGAGGAAATGACTGGTGTGTGTACTATTTCCTTGCTATACACAACCTTCTTTAAGCAGGTCTGCATGAGCGCCTTTTCTTGAGGACTTAAACCACGCCTACAAAATCCAGACACTGACTTTCTGGAGTATCCTCCACTCTATCTGTGCTTGCTAGGTTTATGCTGGACAAATACTTCATTTCAATAAAGTTCAGGAAAAGTTGTTCTCTTCAGAGACAGGTATTATTCATCTGTATGTCTCTTCTTGTAGGGATGCAACACATAACCTGCTCTAACTACCCTTGAAATAACTAATGTAGGAAATGTAGTGGACAGGGGGCAGGAACGGGTTATACAAGTGAATCATGATGCATATTTTACTCTAAGCATTACCTCACCTACAGCAGTAGTTTTAGTGGAAGCATCTTAACCCTCAGGACACTGCCAATGCAGTCATCTGTCAAGGCATTTGATCATCAAAGCCTCCTTTCCACACAAAAACTGTCAGTTTTTGGTAGTCTTGGAGCAGGTCAGAGAATTCTGCATAATTACTCCTTTCTGAGTTTATGGTCATATGTTATGCGTCTGACAAAGGCACAGGCTCATTTCTCTTCTCTTTGCAGGCCTAAGCAAAAAGGAGTATTTGCAAAAAGTAATATCAAGAATATTTGACTTGGCAATGACAGACAAGACACCCGCACAGCTTTCTCCCTGAGTTTTACAGACTTATGTCACGTTGTAGTGTCATGTGGTTCGTCTTCCTAGAGTTTGTTGTTAATGATATTGAGATTTTGAACCTCTTCTTCAAAGTCAACTGCAAACAGGACATAATCACTGTGAACAGGCAACTGCAAAGATCTCCACGGCAAGAGGAAGCCTTACCCGAATATAAGCATCCTGGTGATGTTTAGCAAAGTACAGCATGTTGTCAAGGGCCAGCATTCCAGGAGGAGTCTGCGTGAAATCCATCGCTGGGTTCACATGATTCTGTAAAAAGAGAGCAAGGTCACTCAATGAGCAGCTTTACAAAAGCTATCAGTTCCCCAGTGTTGATGAGCACCGTGTTAGCATGCTGTGTCAAAAAATTTCCAGTAACAGAGCTCTTTTTGTTGAGCATAAAACTCTTAACAAGGAAATGGCCCATGCCTCGAAGAACCTTAAAACCAAATGCAGACACTATGAGGCTGGCATGTCAGTAATTCACTTCTGCAGCTATGGAATGGAGTTTCCCAAAGGCTGAATGCTTTAGAATCAGGGACACCCATGTCCTTCGCGGCAGATAGACCCCTTGGTGGTACTACAGACTAAAAGTACATGAAAATACAGATATTTGAACAGAGATACCAAAACACCTATTTATACAACTGCTATGGAACGATTTCAAATAAACCACAAAACGGAGAAAAGAACTACCAGAATAAATAGCTGTATTAAGTCTATTGGATCTTGTGGACTCCTGAACACAAAGGGCCTCAGACAAAATTGTATATAAAAATAAAGAGATTCATCTTGTGGAATTCAGGTACATTTTTTTGTTACATTCTGAACCTATGAATTTCATCTATGGAATTAACAAATGAACATACCAAATATAACCAGAAGTTGTTAGCTTCCACATGCACATACATATTTCAGATGTTCAGTTTCACACAGTACATGAAGAGCTACATTTGCCCAAAATTTCCATTAACCCAGCTGATTTTTTGATTGGATTGAATTAAACGTACATTTGAATAAGTTTCATGTAGTTCATGGTTTAGACATGAAAATTTCTTTCTGGCTACAACGAAGAAGCTTCTCAGAAGTCCCAAGAATATGTCTCCATCAAAAAATGCCTCCCTTCTGCTATGCTCTTTTATCAGTATCACCTTTGCAATGTCTCCTGCTCCACTCATCATTCTGACACAGAAAAATTTCCCTGGCTGCTTTGCAATGGCACTTCTATCCTGCAAGACCCAGCTGACAGGGACTTTAAAAGTACATTTACTACCAGAAAACTGGCAAAGATCAGCACAGATTTCTTCCATTACTCTGTTTCTGCAGTGTGCTCAGGGTCTGATCCACCCACCTCACTGATAAAAGCATGGGTTTTAGTACTTTTCCTTCTGTTGAGTCTGTCAGGCCATAAAGTGGTAGAAATGAGTGATTCCACTTTTTTGCCCATTTTATCTTCAAATGTATCATATATTGGTTTTAGGCAGTCAATAATTCACAGTCCCATAAAAGATTAAAAATAGTAGAAAGCAAAATTTATACATTAAGATGCCTGCTGCAATTTCAAAAGTAGATAAATACATTAGCCTGAAGATGGCATGCACAACCTGTTGGTTGTACATTTCCAGCTTAGGAATACCAGTGTACAAGCAAAACAACCACAGGCTCATTAAGGAATCAAGAGGATGCCTGGAACCCTAGATTTTATATAGAAATATCTATGTAATAGGTATTTCAGAAGAGTAATTGTAGTTTAGGAAGGGAAACCAATGCCTTAATGAGTTGCAAGTTCCAAAAACTCCCCTTTAAACTTTTTTTTTCACTTTCATCTGCTCATCTGAATGATGGACAATAGCCCTTCATGGCTATTTCCCCAGCTCAACCTTTCAACTTCCACATTGATGCATTTATCAGTCAGAACATTTAAAATCAGTACAAAACTGCTTCACATACATCACAAGCCCTACAGACTTTAGCTTCTGGGAGCAGAAAACTTCCCTTCCTACAATTTTCAAGCATTTCAAAAAGGGCATTTTAAGAGAGGCTGAGTCTGGCAGACATACAAATGCCCCCCCCTCCAGCCCAGCATAAATATCTTAGATCCTTCTATGGATTTGAAACTAACTCCATTTTGGCCACAAAGTACAAGTCCTGAGGAAGAACTACAACACAGGGCTAAACATGCACTCTTGGCTCCGATGCTACAGCAGAGATAGGGTACACTTGGATAAATACCTAGCAAGCACAGAGAGTTTCAAGACCCAACTACCTTTCTCCAGCTATTAAAATACTAGTACTCATTTCACTGGCATTTACAATGGTGAAATAACAGCAGGACACAAATAAAAAGGCTGACCTGCTGTAGTTTGAACAGTTCTTTCCTTTATCCCATTCTAAATCAACAAAAAACAGCAAGGACATGAGGAATCTCACCACATTTAGTAAGGATGACTCATTTTGTCTCCACCATTACTGCTAGTTCTTTGTTCAACTAGAAAACCCATCTCTCCATCACTTTTACCTTACCTCCAAGTCAAGCCTATAAACCCAGCTATTTTCAGTGGTTTGTTTCTATTTTTCAAAACTTTCTGTCACCCTGGATCCCAGGATAACTAGGGCTTGATCTTCAGCTCTGTTGATTTAAATTACTAGAAATACACCAGCAGATAATAGCTGAAGATCCACAAGACAGTTCTGGCATGTGTGAGACAATACATTACCTTCAATTATTCTTCAAATTCAAAAGGAATGTCAGACACTTTGTTCCCTTCCTTCTTCCTCCCTCCCCCTAAAATCATCCTTTTCTTAATGCGATGAATATTTGTGGTTGAAGTATTAACTTATTGAGAGTGGGTTTAGAAATGAGATACAAAGCTAAATTATCTAAAATGCTGTAGTGAATAATTCAGAAGTAGGCAAACACCCCACCTACAATATAATTTATTAAATACATGGAACACAGTGCTTCAGGCGTATTAGTTGCATCCATTTAGTACAAAATCTATGGCATTTTTCGCGTTATGGAAAGTGAAGAGTGAGAAATACAAATGAAACTAGTTTGTTATCTCCAATTTTTCAGATAATTTTTGATTTTTTTCCACTAGGCTGGGCAATATCTTTGCATTTTTCTGCTTCAGCATCTAAGCAGTATTTAACAACTTATGCTCTTACACTGTACACGTTAACATACTAGAAGCATCACGAATTTGTTAGCCAACTTAATAGGATACTGTGGAAACAAAAATTCATTGTTTTTGATAAGACAAAAACCTAAAATCATGTCTGCTTGTGCCATTAAATTTTTTTTTTTTAAAAATCACATGGTGTGTTTCACAATATGACAGCTATTCTGGCTAAATCCCTGTGCAGTAATTCCATTCAGACAGCCTAGCATTCTAATGCAGGTCTAGCTGTGTAAAGCTTTCTTCGCCATCCTGAATGGCTTCACTGTCTCACTTCTGGCTTCCGCAGCAACCTCTGAGGGATGTCTAGATTTCAGTGGTAGGAACGTGTCCTCACACCGGGATGCCTATTCACAGCAATGGTGTACTGTCTGTAATCGCTGATGGAATAAGGACCACTCATTCCTTCTGTGATTCCTAACAACAGTATCTTCCACGTGAAGATGCCGAAGCACAGGAACTCTTTATTTCCTTGCATTTCTAGGCCATTAGCGCACAAATTTATTGCTGTCTTGACAGGTAGTGACAGCTTATCACAGATTTTGCACTGGTGCAGTGTGCAGCCATGTAAATCAGTTGCCAAGTCATGCTAGTTTGTCCTGAAAGCAGTTTGGAGTAGGTGCTAGACCCAGTAACACTTGTTTTCCAAACCCCAAAACAGCTCAGGTGAAACCCTATTCTGCATGCCTCACTCCCATAAGTGGCATGACAAAAACATGTCAGAAGTTTCCAGGGATGAATCAGGACTGTAAAAGAACTGATTATAGAACAACTTCCAAATGTCACAAGAATCCAGTTTTAATGGTGTCATTCTAAAATGAACCCTCTCAAAACTGGTCATATTTTTTTACAAAGGAACAATCTGTCTACAAAGATAACACCGGGGACAGCAATTTCTTTCTCCCAGCTTCAATTACTTGCTTACTCATTTTCTTCTTCCTGTTAAATCTAAACCATTTTCTAGAGGTAGGAAGAAAAGCAATCACCTACCTGGTTCTACAGCAGCTCTGCAAAAACTTTCCCTAAATCAAATCAGGAAATCATAGTAGTGCATACATGGATGTTTGTTCCTAAGAACTCAGGACAAGAAGAGTGGGAACTTTTCAGTGAGATTTACAGTGAATTATGAATTGATAAGCTTATGCTAGAAGCATGAACGAGCACAAAGACTCACCATTTACCCCTTCCCTAAATAAACCTGAAGTTTTACATGCAAAATGTTCCCATCTGTTCGTTTACACAAGAATTACAAATAAGGAAAAATGCTACAATTAAAAAATCAACATTTGTGAAGAGGTAGTCAGCTAAAATTCTTAATGAGGAAATATTTTTGTCTTTTTATTTAACAGCACTATATCCAAAGTGATGGTGATGATGCACACAGCTTCCATCATCCCACTTAATGAGATATAACAGTGACTTGGGAATTTTCAACCTCTATGTAATCAATGAAAGCAAGAACAGGCAGATTTGTTTTTCTCTTGATAACTATTTAAATATGCAAATGTGACTATTTTTTTCTTCCAAAGCCTAATTTTTTAATTTACAGCAGAACTCAGTGCTAGAATGAAAATGTACCTGGAGGATTCTTGAATTAAAAAAAAAAACCAAACAAAACCAAACCATCCCCACACTCTAACTCAAGTGAGAAGTATCCAAAGCTCAGCAACTGCTATAAATTTGAAAGAACATAAAGAAAATCATTTAAGACACTTTCAGTGCAAATCATTTAAATCACATCCCCACTATCCCACCACATATAAAGAGCTCCAGTATATTTCTACTGGATATAATTTTCATGAAGGTTTACAAATTATATTTGCATACAATGATGGTGGTTTTTCCTTTAAATAATTTCTATCTTTTTTTAGCTTTGTGTTTCGGCAAACATTTGCCCATCTCTACTAGAAGGTAGAAATATTGGGGTTTGTTTTTGGTTCTGGTTGTTATCGTCATGACAGCTTTGGGATACATATTAGTAGACTACAAATGTTATGAAACCCATTCCTACCAAGGTAACGTGTTAAGACACAGACTTTCTGGATCAAGTTTGACCTCACCAATGTGAACCCAACTTTCTCAACAGCAAAGAAATTCTAAGTGCACTCTGCACATCATTTGCCCTACAAAAGATAAAAAAGTAATGATTTGACTACTGTATACCCTTAATTCATTGAGCTACTGTGTAATCTACTGTAAAGAACAACAGAGTTCTGTGTAAGTCACCACCAGAAATCTGTCCCAGCCATGAAAAGATGCTATAGTGGTAAAAATTGCAAAAATCTGAATGTTTAGGAGGTGCAATTAGATAATATAAAAATCACTAAATAGACCATAACAGGCATGTCAAAAGTGCTACACATTTTCAGTCATGAATAAATTACACATTATAAAGCAAGACAAAAAGCTCTTGCATAATTCTTTGTAGTTTACACGTGCCTATATTACATGAAGCTAATGCTTTGGATTCCAAAATCTTAACCCTATGGGCTGCCAATAATTTGAAAGCCTAGAAGAATCCAAAATTATTGCTGTAACTCAGAGTGATCACATCTTGTCCAATGCATGAAAACTGTAAGCCACCTTTCAGGTTTTATTTTAGTTAATAAGGGCAAATGTTAAAGTTAGATACATCTTTAGCACTTCACAGATTGTTGACTTCTTACTATTGAAGTAATGTTTACTGGGCAAATGTAGTTATCAAGCAGTAACAGGTCATGTACTCTTTCAGGGACATATAGAATGAATCAATGGGATTCTTCAATTAAATTTTTTCAGCATGGAAAATTACTTTCAGATATCTCACCATATCCACCAAGCTCACAGAAAAACAGAATAAGCAGTCAAACATCTGGTTGCAGATAAAGCTGGACTGGGTCAAAAAACTAAAAGCCATACTAGTTTATTTACTGACATTACCAGATCACTTTACAGGCAGACCCTGCCAGATTTCCTGTCTACTCTGACTTTTTGGGCAAAGTCAGTCCACTTTAGATTAAACTGCTGCCGGATGAGATATGAGCTAATCCAGATGGCTTTCACTGCAGGGAATTAGGGATCCTTCCCATGAGACTTTCTAGAGGCTCAACTGCAAGGGTGTGAAGCAGGTGTCCCTCCAGCCAGGGCTGCTGGAGAGCAACCAAGAGCTACAGCTTTTCAGATAGCTCCAGCTCTTACGAAGTCACAATGGAATATATTACCCATGTCCTGATCAGCAAGACACTTTTGTATCGTTTGAACTACAACACCCACGAAGAACACTGGGAAGAACTGGCACAGAGTACCCCCAGCCTAAAAAGAACTACTGTTATAAATACAGGCTTTTAAATGACTTTGGAGCGTGTACGGAGATGGCTGGTTTCATTTTACCAATGTCATTAAAGCAGTTTGCCTTCTCTATACAGACAGGATCTAAAGCACGAATTCTCATCTTGCCCAGCAGGAGAATTATCAAGCTAGCAAGAAGACAGTTATGTGAGAAAACAGTGTGAACAGTGCTAGCAGGAACAGCAAGCCAAAGAAATTAATCCATCTACACTTGGATACTACAAACAAACACAGATTCAATGTTTGCAACTAGACAGAAGTCATACCCGCAAGAATCAAAATCCACCTCATTAATTTTATCTCTGTGACTCTTATCAAATGTGTCACTTAGTTAGACTCAGTGTTCCTAAGTCAAATTTTGTCATGAAAGGCTTTTTGTGAGTTTGGGAAAGTTTAATGCCTGTTGAGTAAGGTAGATTGTGACTTCCACTCATTATTTAAGCATAATGGCTCCATAATTCAGGAGAAATTCAGAGCTCTTCAACAGACATTTTTTACAACTTAACGAAAAGATACAAAATAGTTAATGAGTGTACATATATATTTTAGCATATGATCAAAACAAATGAGTTACATTGCCCATCAACAAGGAAAAAAATAGAATCTCTAGACCCTTTTATGAAGTAAAATGAAAATTTCAAAACCAAATTGTGCCAAATCTTGGGCTGCTTGAATCAGAGTTTTATAAGCCTAAGACTACTAGGAGAGAATATTTTTGATTGTTTCAGTTACGCTCCAGGCAGTTTTATCTAAAGTTAAACTTTTTGACACAATATTTGCTTCTGTAATTTAAGGTGCAATAATTAAAACAACTTTCAGTTGTACTTCCTTTTCAAGAAAAATTACTTAAATTATAGGCAATTAAGTAAAATCAAAGTCAATCAAGTAAGAATAATCGCTAGAACATTCCTGAGGATGTGTATCTACAGGGACGCCACTTGTGAAGCAGCCACTTAATTGCTGAAGTAGCCTCTCTTGTATGTGCTCCCTCTGAAGAGTGAAATTCTGAATGAGATCCTTCCTGCTGCAACAACTATCATCCCCAGTAAAGGATATGGTGCTTGTGTACTAGGCACAACCACAGAACAAGAAGACTGACACTCCATTTGTGCAATGAATTATAGTTCTTTTGGAATTTCATTAATACCAGTGACTGCAGTGGCTGGGGACATCCCTTCACCCTTACAATCCGTGCTGCTTTGAGAACAGTGAGCTTGGAAAGGAACCTAAACCCAGTGCCAAGCATCACAAGTTAAGCCGGAATAGACCTTTGCTCTCCCTTTAGATATTTCTGTAGAAAGGTTTTGCAATTTTCCTTTTCAAGCAAGCTGGCTAAAACCTCTGTCATGTGCAAAAGGAAAGGCCCAGGCTGTGTTTAGGTCAAATAGAGTAGGTAGAAGTCAGCCCTGCGTCTGAGAAAACCCCAGTTCAATATGAATCAGCCACATGAATCTACTGGCTGCCTGGCAGCCAGATACAACAGCTGTCCAAATTTAAAATGGAAAATTCTGTCCCAGAGCTCTGGGAAACAGAACTGGAATGGCTTTTGCAGCCAGGCATACGGACCCACAAAACTGGGTAAAAAAGCCAGCCACCACTTAGGAGCCCTGTGGTTCTCACACTGACACTTCTTTTATTACCTGTGACCAGGTCAAGCTTCTAATCACCACAGAGGATAAGATGAAAACTAATCTACAGCAAAGGAGCTGTCAACATACATGATATTTTAGCTACCTTTGGATGGACATTCCCAAGTACAAAACTACCAGCTATACAGTCAAATCTTTCCCCTGCTTGAGTACAAACAGCCAGGCCCTGTAGATGTCAGGGACAGGTTTGGAATACAGAACCAATACCTCCTAAAACCTTTGAGTCCATATTCTGCCTTAAGTCGACAATAACGTATGTCCATCCTGTAGGATACTCTCATCTGTCCTCATTTATGAGGTAACTAAAAAAAGAAACAAATCAACAAAACAAACAAAACCCAAACAACCACCAAAAAACCACCACCACCACAACAACAACAACAAAATACCAACAAAAATAACAAAAAGAAAACCAAACAAAAAAACCCCAAAAAGCAAACTACAAAGATGAAAAAAACACTGGATCCATTCATTAGAGAATTTCATTTCCCTTGACTTCCATTTTTCTTTGCCTCCCTCTACAGGAACATGAAGCTCTTGTGACTAGAGTTGGGATCTGCTAAATGCTGATATGTTTTGCATGTCTGGGTATTGTTCTGCTCTGCCTTCAGTCTCCTCCAGAAAAATGTCAAAAAGAGGATGGAGCTGCACCAAAACGTAGGAAGATTTTTTTAAAAAATAAGGAAATTTTAAGAGAAGACATATCTCTCCTATTCTATGATTTTATGTAGGGGCTGTGTAACAATCTGTGACTACCTTTAACTACCAGAATATTCAGAATTCAGATATAAAGGTGTTTTTAATTTGAGGAAATAAATTGGTTGTTTAAAAATAAAGTGCCTTTCTCCCCTTGTCTTCGAATTTATTCTCAGGCCTCAGCTAATGAAATCTCATATTCAAAAAGAATGTTTGTACCTCTTTGTAACTGAAGAAAATCTAAGTATTTTGTATGCTATGCTATTTACTGTCCTTTAAATATTACAACAGGCAAAACAAACCCATGAGAAATGAGAGAAGGAGGAAAAAGCAATATGCACATGTAAGTAATACACATATCTGTTTGCATGCATACACTGAAAAATTGCGTAAACTTAAAAAAAAATTTGCTGTAATTAACATTAAATTGAATTTACAGTTTCACAAAACTGCCATCATTTAATATCAAGTGAGGGTTTGTGTAGAATCAGCTATCCAAGCCAAGCCTTGTGAAACAGATGAAGCCCACACAGCAAGAGAATAGAGATGTCATTATGTGTGACCAGTTTTGTGGGGGATGTTTCTCCATTTATTTTTTTGTTTGCAAATGCTGAGACATGTGGTACATAATATCCAGAGAAAGACATCCAAGATCCATCTACGTCCCAGTGAAGGGGTCAGAAAACATTTCCTACATTATGATACACTTGAAACAAACTATTCAGCCCAACTACAGTCAAATCCATGGAGCTTGCCTGCCCCCACGAGTTCAAAACTGGGATGCACATAATAAAGAAAACAATTTAGTGAAACCATAAATAGCACACATTAAAAAAAACCCCCAAAAAACAAAACCAGAAATGCAATGCTCCATTGTGCCTAATTTTAAATTAGCACATTTACATTTGTTAGTGGATTTTCTTCAAAAGAAACATGCTTTTTCAAAGCACGAAGAATTTAATATTTTTATTTTACAAGTTCACAATTGAAAATACTGGAAAGGTATGAAAATACTAAATAAACAAATTTTTATTCTCCTTTCTTGAAACAACTACCTTCATTAAGAAACTGATTTAAAGGATGATTCCTTCAACTAATATTTATAAGAAGCATAAAATCATGAAATAAAGAACTAAAAAATCGAAACACAAAAGGGTTGAAGTTACAGAGAGACACACAACCACAGATATTTCGTTCTGGTTAGTTTTAACTTCATCGTTAAAGTGATACTGAAAGTTCAAAGAAGCTCAGTGGCCCATCAAGATATTTTTCTTTCTTTTAAATCTGTTCTCTGGAAGGACTAAGGCTAAGAGGAATTCAGCTGCATGTGGTAAAAGTCTGGTTTATTAATTTTACCAATGTTCAAATTGTTAGATGCCCACAGCTCCTGACAAGTAGTCCCGGGAAATCACATGCAGCTGCATGGTAAACAAGAACAGCAACTTTAACATATGGATTTTCTGGACTCTATTGGTCACTATAAAGGTGCATCTGAACCAGGCACCTCATCCTGCCCATATCAGCTCAGATCAACAGCACCAAGTTTCTACAAAATTAGCAGCTTCTCTGCTGCACAGACGTCATTCATTGCACATCATCAGGTCTGGCTTTCCTGGTTACAACATAACCCATTTTAGTTCATAAGAAAAAGTTCCTCATGTTTTCTCCCAGCCATTTGAAACCTCATGCCTCCAAACAGCAGTAATTCTCTTGCATTCTTCTGTTAGCACTCAGGATCAGCAGACAACAGTCCGACACTAGAGAAAAATTGCACTACCTTTGGGATTCACGGATCAATTCACTGTTTTCACCACCCATCTCATTTTTTGTCATTGTTGGATATATATTCCACACTGCAATCACACTTGGCCGAGAAGATGTGAAGGCCCCTGACAGCATCTGCCCCTGTGGCCAGAGGAGATCACCCCTCTCTCTTGGGGGGGTTGCACCTCCACTGACATGTAGGGCAACCAAGCTGTTCCCCTGCTTGTGCCTAGCCAACCACACCTCCTTGCACTGCTCAAAGTGCTCCAGGGGCTTAAGGAACAGATCTGTGCATCAAACACTAACCCTGGGGCCTACTCTGCTCTGAGTTGTACCAGAGGAGATACCTCCCACCACCACACAAGATCTCAGCAAATCTAAGTGTCAGTGTGGAGAGTGGAGCTTCAGCCTGAACTTTGCCAAGTTGCAAACCTCAGCAAGGAGTGCTCCATTCTGCTTGCAGCAATCCTGTTTTCAGCACAGCCCTGGTTTTCCACAGCCTAGCACCAAACATATGGCATGGCATGGAACCATGGAACGCTTTGTTTATGGCAAACAGTAACTCAGAACTATGAAACTCTGCTTATAAGGAACGCAATAGGTCACACACCTGTGAGCTCTTAGCAGCACCAAGCACGAGAGTAACCTTGAGGGATTTCTGGATTTCTGCCTCTCAGGTTTGAAATGAGATTGATGCTTTGCTGCTAATGCTCACATTTGCAGAACGCAGTCTGAGTTGGCATCAATGTAAGTTTTTCTGATTAGATCTGTAACTACATTTACAAAATCTTGTCTTTTACAGATTTGTAGAAACTCCTTAGGGGTAAAAAAAAAAAAAAAAAAAAAAAAAAAAAAAAAAAAAAAAAAGAACTAAAAATCTCGGACTGCAAGAAAGCATCCCTGCCACAGAGCCTACACGAGGCTGAAAAATACTCAGACACAGGAACAAACTATTATTTTGGGGGGGGATAAATTATCTCACCAGTAAGTGCCAGAAAGGAAACTATTTTCAGTGCACTGTATAACAAACCATAACATGCAAGCCAAATTAAGTAACCCACAGAGGTATCATTTAGGCTAAACATCAAACATCTGCTGGCATTCAACTGAGAAATGGGAATTTACAGCCCAGAACAGTTATTTCTACTATTTCTAAGGCTGAAAATATTCTGCATCCATGCCAGAGAGCTGTTGAAAAACTTTGGTGAGCAACTGACATCTGGTGTGATACTGGTGCCCTCTGCTGTCAAATATTACACTTCAGTTACCAGCTTTCTTTAAAATGAGGTTTTGCAATACTCAAAAAAATACTGAGCCACATACAGCAGGAAAACCAAGTATTTCTATCTGTAGGTGAATTATAAAGACAAACAATCCTGACAGACATTCAGTATTACTGTGAAGAGAAGATCTAAATACTGTCTCAGTCTGTGAGACTTCCACGTGGAGCTCCATATTGTATAACAATCTAAAATATTCATCTAATAAATTAAAACATTCCTTTACTTTTCAACAAGCATAGTGGAGACTTCAACAAGTGAAATGGAGACTTTGTGGGTTTGGTTTTGGTTTTCTATTTTAGTTTATTTTCAGGAAATAAACTAAAAATGCCCCTTTTCAGACTGAATTATCTCCATTTAGATTCAGAAAAATTAACTGTAAAATTAACAACTGGCTTGAAGATTGCAGCTCCTCCAAATGCCAGTATAGACTAATAAAACCATTAGTTACATCTTTAGTATCATAATCAGTTCATTTATATATCCTTACTCTTCCATTCTGTTTTTCTTTTCTTGTAGTTCATGTATTTTGTTCACCTTTGTCGTGCAAGTTTCAGCACCTTTCTTGTGGTTGCACTGCCTGAGATACAGCAAGCAGCAATGTTCACAGAAACATCAGGGAAGCAAGAGGTCAAAAGCAGAGGGAAACTTGAGAAAAATGTCTAAATTACAGGTAAATCTGGTTGTGCCACCTGCAGTTCAGGTTGTCTGACACTTTCCATGTTTAAACTTTCATTTCAGATACTTTACAATTCTCTTAAGTGTTAGAACAGAATACTTAGCCAGCCTTTTCTTGCTGTTCAAAAGCCTTGGCAAGTTTTAGCAAATTATTTGATCATTTTTAGGAATGTTTTATTGAGCACTGCATGGCTCTTACTAAATCAATTTTTACATAATTGTTTTGTCAAAATCGCAGCCCACTCATTTTATGCAAGAAAAACTTCTAAGACTTGCTCTTGTATCAGTCTTGAAATTCCTATTGAACATGGGCTGCATTTGATTGCGCTATAAACGCTCAGGATTAATTGAACTTAACGAATCTCTTTGGAACACAATGAGGTTTTTTTCTGAAGATGTTGCCTCTCCTGAGCATTTCTCCCCCCATCTTCCAGGCTTAGAGAAAAAAGCAAACCAGGAGTTGGGCAGAGAGAGGGTAAGTAGAAGGGCACACAGAATATTGAGCTGTGAGTGTCAAAGTCAGGAATTTGTGAGTGGAAAGGCTTAGAAGAAGAGGTGCAAGAGTGCCAGGGCAGAAAACAAGACAGATGGTGCACACAATATTAATGAAATTCAAAAGCATTTCAAACATCCACATCAGTTTAGATGTTTTGATTGTTTTAAGATCAACATTACTTGAGGTCCTGGGCTGTTATTCCCAGGGATTAGATCATGTTCTTGTGATACTCCTGTACACAGCAACAGGATTATACAGGTAAATGTTACTCTGTGAAAACAGAAACGACAGAACTGGTCCTCAAGATCTGTTTTATCTCAAACACTTCTACATAAGTGTTTACGAAAACAAGTACAGTCATATGAAACTCCAACTGTGTCTCTTCACTTAAAAGATTACCAAATACTGGCAGTGACAGTCATTACTACAACTACAGTCTTTCTGAACACCTAGAAATAAATGTGTATGATTGGTCTTCATCTTCCAAAACTTACCCTGAGGAATAAATCAGTAATGGCTTACTTATAAGTTAGCTGCTGAAAAATTTCAGCTTCAAGATGAAATAACAGGAGAATGAAGCTCGCAAACAACGGAGAAGAGCAACCTCTAGTGGTTGTAAAGGTAAAAACGAGAGGAGAAATCTATCTACAGTCTTGTCTTAGCCCACTGGTCCAGCATTAAGGGAATTTCAGTGGCAAAGGGCAGAGCGTGGGGGTTTTTCTACTTGGACATACCACCTGCAAATTTAATTCTGCTAAATAAAAGGATACTCAAATCTATGAAAACTATGTATTACAATGAAAAGAGAGGAGAAGAAGAATCTCCTTTCTGGTGGAGTACTATAAGTCATGGATTTTGCTGTGCTGAAAGGTGCTTAATTATTAGCTGTCATTACTAAATGACAAGGGGTTTTACTTTAGAATAAACCATTGTTACATATAGAAATATGGCAACTGACCTGAGGCTCTGCTACTTCTGTTTTGAGACAAAGCAGCCTCAGCCAGTGCAATCTGAAAAGCTCAGCAAAAGAAAATCTTCCCAGAGCTGGGCTTTTTCCACAGCAACAAGTGATTTCACAGGTTTTGAAATAGTAGATAGAGAAAGAGAGGGTTGTAGGAGTAGAAAGAGTGGAGGAGGATGGAAAACTACTAATAGCTTTCAGTAGTACAGACAATCTGTCATCTATGCTGTTCTACCATTAAGCCAGCAATTAAATCTTATCAATCTAAAATTTAAAAAGGATCAGATCTAAAATTTTAAAAGGATCAAATCTAGTTTGGCACATATGCAGCATTGTTCTAAAAATGTTCCTCTGCCACTGCCAAACCCAATAAGAGAATCTAAATGTAAGGACGCATTGCTTTCATTACAGTTGAAAAGCTTTCCCAAAGGACAAAAACCTATAATCACTGCAGAGTATCATCTACCAGAAGAAATAACCAGAAGATGAGAACTAAATAGCTGAAGATGACCGTTCACAATCTTTGTGATGAGTTTTTCAGCATTTCACATCAGTTCCAGATTTCAGTCTCAAATCACAAAACTTCAGCTTGCTGTTCAGGGCTTTCCCAGTCCTACAACTCCTAACATTGTAAGACTTCAAATATTCAGGCCTTCCTTTTTTTAGGAGGAGAAAGGATGACCATCCTCAGGTCTTGAACAAGAATAGCTAAGTAATCACATGGGGTCTGCTTCTGTCCACCTCCCTCTCATCCACTCTCCTAGGAAAGCTTTATCCTCCCTAGCCAGGCAAACTGGTACCATTAATCCAGATGACCAGCTGGAGCAAGGGGGCTTCAGAGATCTGGCTGACATTAGTAACTCCATAGAATTTAAGGACTATTCATACTCCTGCAGGCTTTGGCATCCCAATCCCATCCCAGGCTTGCTCTGTTTTAACTTTTTAGAGCCCAACTCAATCTACTGCTTAATTGACTATCACTCATCCACACCATGCAAATTACCTAGAACTGTGCACTGCTGTTTCACTGCATGACTTCACTCTGACTCTTTCGTTTCTGTCAGTAAATAATAAAGGGTGAATGATCATCACAGAACAACCTAATTATTTATCTACTGCCTTTCTGTCAATGCAAATCTGAACTTTCTTTGAATACACACACACACCATCACCAGTAAACCTGTGACTCAAATCTGCAGTCAAATAATTTATCATTAATAGTAGGCTATAATATATCAACAGTTGAAGTTAAAATGTTCAAAACTAGTATGCAACTATTTCACAGCCCAGAATAATAAGGAAAAGCCCTATCTTTAAAAAAAAAATTATTCTAAGTCTGGTTGAACTATTTAAGTCAGAACCCCACACCTTAGGGTAACAAAAAGGAAAGGAAAGGCTTTTGCCGACAGATCAGTTATGAGGTGGGGCTGACTATTATTGCATAGCCAACATTACATTACATTATTATCATGCTGACTATTATTACAATGGCCAACACTTTGTATTTCTAGATGCTGTTCCCAGTTTTTAATGTCTTGGACTGCACTTGTTAAGTAAGTGAAATTTTCACATCAAGGCAAAGATTAATATTTGGTCCACATGGCTAAACCTAGTCCATCCATTTAGGAAAATAAAACACAGGAAAAATGAAGTTTGTGTCTGTCTTTAGCAAGTCATGATGACTTTCAGTGCAAAAGCTGGAAATGACTGAGCAGGCTTCCTACAGATGGAGGAACAAACAGGATGGGAGGAAGAGGTGGAGAGAGGGAGACAAGGGAAAATCCAGAGGAGAAACGCATCACAAGGAGGGAGTGAGGATGTAAAAAAGTGGAAATTCAGGGAGAATAAATGAATGAATGAATGAATGAATGAGGTAAGGAGGATGAGCGATCAGACATGCTGGAAGGAGACAGATCCAACTGGATGTCAAAATGGAATGAAGAACCCAAGGGGAGTGGGAAGTCAAGACCAAAGACTAGGGAAAGAAATTGAGAGAGAAAGGCCAGAGGAGCTAAGGAGCTGAAAAACAAGGCATGATAGCACAGCACAGGGAACCTCCAAACTACCAAAGCTCAGTGAATAAACCCAGAAACAGCCTAAAGACAGAGTTGGCAAAATACAGAAATGAGGTGTGGTGTGTCAGCCTTGGCCAGCAGCCATGCACACACCCAACTGCTCGCCTACACCCCTCCTCAACACAGCAAGGGCAAGAAAAGGATAGAAAAGCTCGCTGGCCAAGATAAGGACAGGGAGATTGTTCCATCACTGGCAAAACAGACTCGACTTCTGTAAAGTCAATTCAATTCACCATCAATTACAATAGATCTGAAAAGTGAAAACAAACATTAAAACAGTACCTTTCCCCCATGGTTTTCCAAAGCTTAAACTTAATCCTTCACTCTCAAATCCTGGAACAGGGGTGGGACACAGATAGAGTATGTCGTGAAAATGAGGCTACTGTGGACAGTCAGTTCATGACCCATTCCAAGAGACAATGAGAAGCACCACAGAAGAACCTATGAGAAAACTGTTAGTTCTGATCTTCAAAGTGCTACTTGGATACTGTGCTGTACAACAAGCAATTTTTGAAGAAGATGGTCAAAAGATAAAACAAAGTAGCTGATCAGGTGGGATGTGAAGAACAGAAAAAAAAATACAAGTCTGAAAGAAATCTCAGAAGCTCTTCAGGTCTACATTTTGCCTAAGGCATGCTTTAGCTAACTTTCAACTGGTTTTGAAGTTTCTTTCCAAAACTTTTTGGACAAATCCTCCAAATTATGTATTCTGGTACTGCTTCTCCTCATATTAGCAAGTTTTTGCAATGTCTAACAAATCAACTATGCAGCCATTTAAGTCATCTATCTAGTTACTCATGTCTTACTTCAGCCTTCTCCAAGCAACCTTGGTTGTTGGTATTTTTTTCTTTCCCATAGTCCTGCTTTGTTTCCTGGACTCACCATTGTGAAATATATTATATAAACCTTTTCATAAAGGATTGACCTCCATCTTTGAAGCTGCAGTGAATTTTGTCCCAATCATTCCAATTAAAAATCTCTCCCATAAATGAATTGCCATCACTGCCTTTTACCTTCCACATGGCTTTCTCCCTCTCAGCATTGGCACACACACTTGAGATTTCCACAGCATTCAGGCTGATTGGCTAAAAGGGCAACCTTTTAAAGTCTACTTTTGTAAGACATCTCCCTCATCACTGCACGAGCCTCACCCTTCTGCACACGCCTTGCATTCAGTCAGTCCACAAGTCACTGCAGAGTTCATTGAAATTACACAGTGTTCTAGATGACGCCTAAGAAATGCAAAAAATGGCCTCAACAGTTTATACGCTCTGAAAATGTCTTTCCAGGTAAGTCCTAGCTTAACATTCAACTTTTTTTTTGTGGCTACATCACACACAATCTCTCTTTTCCCACAGACACGATACTTACCTGCAGGTGAAATTCTTGCCAGGGGTCCTAAATGAACACCACTGCTCTTTGTATGACTGCATAAAATTACATTATTTCTGTTTCTGTAATCCAAAAGGTCATCTAACTTGTGAATGACATGGTGATTCTTTCATTACTGCTTCCCCTACTTGTTTCATCAGAAGATTTCTTCAGCATATGTTCACTTTCTTATGCCACCACCACCACTAATATCTTGAAAGTCAAGCCCATGCCTGCCTTTTAAAGAATGCCCCACCATTCTCAATTTCCCTTTTAACTGTCACCTTCTATCAGACAGTTCCTTACTGATTTCATATCTCCTTCATTAACCTACATTTTATTTTGCTATAATAATAAATTCTAGTATAGCACAGCAAAATCATGAAATCACTCACTTTCCATGCTGGTTTTTTTCATTTATACAAATCATTTATATTTAACTGAAGAAAATAAAAACAAAACAAAGCAAACAAAGACACAAAAACCCTCAGAAGCTCTACACACTGAAAACTTGAGAAAAACTGTCCTAGGATAAGATTACTGGAGTTGTTTTTTCCAACATGTTAACTTAAGTTTCTTAGAATTTGTCCAGGCCGGCCTATAAACAAATGCATTCGCTACAACTTCTCAATGACAGGACTGCTATTTAAAGAATTATGATGAAAATATACAGGATTATGAGTTTTTTTGTAATTATTTTCTACCTCAATCATGGGAATTAAGTTTACTCAAATGCAAGGGGGAGTATTCAGGCTATTTAATTTGCAATTGACTGAGAAAATAATAAATAATTCAATAGGGTGGAGTGTATCCCAGACCTCCTAATTGGGTCATTTTTGTTGTATTCATCAGCATTTTAATAAATCTCATGACTATCTCATCTGAAAATCTCTTTACATGGTCATCACAACCGTCTGGTGAGGTCTTGTAGTTGCTTTAGCTGAATGTAAGTTTCTAACTATGCAGTTTTACAAATTACATTGTAAGCTTCTAAAACCATGTCTGGACTTTGTCTCTTTTTGACATTACATTTGTACTGGGGCAAGGCTTTTTGATGTGGCTGAGAAAAAAACCCAAATTCTTGCATTTCCCATACAGAAAGAGAAAAAGCAGTCCAGGAACAACTTAAGAGATAGACATAGATTTACTCTTTCCCTTGAAATGAATATTTAATCAGCTCAAGAGTTTGGCTTCCTGACCATCAGCATCAGTGGAATGAAGACAGCACTCAAAGTCAGTCTCTTGTTTGGCAGGTTTCTTGTGCCACACAGCCAAAGCAGAGGGGAGACAAACTTCACACTGTTCAGATCATGATCAGTTTCCTAATGCAACCCTCAACTTGCAGTGGATGAAAGGACTGAAGACACTTTATTGAAAAGAAGCAGATGGGGTGAAGACAGCCAGGAGTCAGAACATTGCCCATGTGCTAGGCTAGGGGTAACAAGCCAGATTTCACAAAAGGTCCTGCTTCCTTCCCCAGCCCTGTGAGGAAGGTAATACTCCTCTTTAGCTGTTAAAAGAAGTTGTACATGCAGTGCCACCTGGACTCTTAGCTCCAAGTAAAGCTTCTGTACAAGAGTAGAATAACTCTCCTCACAGTTCACTGTTGACGTTTTTATTATTTGTACTTTGCCTCATCATACTGCTAATAGGATAACCCGCCTCCCATTAGGGCTCTTGCTATGGTACTTCTTTTATAGCTTACTTTCACATACTGCTTCTTATCTCCCACTATGCTTCCCCACATTTTCTTCACTGCTTTAATTCCAGTTCCCATTCCCTCCTAAACTTTGCTCCCCATCCCCTTTGAAAGGCTATCATAATCAAACAGTAAACAGCGCTGCAGTTACCCTTGACAACTGCCAGAGTGTTTTCAGTAGGCTTCCCAATGAACAGCTCAAATGGGAGTAATGAAGCTGAGGGATGAGTCAATAAAAAAAAAAAAGAAACCCACACTGAGCTTCAAAAGCTTCTTCAAAGCACTAGTTTTGCTATCATGCTTACAACCCCAAAATGCCAAGTTCCTCCCTTCCTGTCTATTTACTTAATAACTCCTTACACATACAACAGCACTGATCCAGCAGTAATTCTTTCCTCACTCATCAGTAATGAAAACAACTATCAGAACACAGAAAGCCTCTACCCAGTTCCCTTGTGGTTTTGGGAGAATTGAGCCCTATGCCACAGAGCTGGGCAGAGTACTCAGACTGCACAGCAAGCTCCAGCTTGCACCAAGAGTGCTAAAAACCTCTCTGTCTGTAACTGTGGCTACTGTACAATATTCAATGTATATTTGCTAGGCCAACAGGACAGTAAAGAATCACAGGAGATATGAAGCATACCATTTTACCTAAGGAGAAAGAAAAGTGGATACTAACCTAGAGTAAGCAATAAACCAAGATATTAATTCACTGTATGTGTGCATGCTCTGCTTCCAAAGGAGGAAAAATACACATTATTAATTAACACAAATATGTGCCACAGTTTAGCCAGATCATGCTCTTCTCTCTAACGTGGTTCTAGGCAAGACCAGAACTCCAATTCATCTCATTATGTCAGGTTAGAAGAGATCCCCTATTCACAGATCGAAGGACTTCAAGCAAACAAAACATAAGGCTCTATAAGTGAATACCATGGAGTCATACCTCAGATTTATTGTGCTCATCAGTCCATATTATTGCTAACAAACTACAGTGACTTTACAGTGCTGTCACAGACCCATTAGGCAACGCCTGTTCATCCAAGATACCATTAAAGGTTAGATTCTAATGATGGCATGTCACGCAAAGCTACATGCTTATACTTCAGGTAGTTATTTCTTCCAGATGGAATAATAGAATTGTTTAGGCTGGAAAAGACCTCCAAGATTATTGAGTCCAACTGTGCCATGGTCACCACTAATCTATGTCCCTAAGTGCCACATCTACATGTCTTTTAAACACCCTCAGGGTCCCTGACTCAATCACTTCCTTGGGCAGCCTGTTCCAGTGCTTGACAACCCTTTCCATCAAAAAATTTTGTGTAATATCCAATCTAAAACTCTCTTGTCCTGTCACTTGTTTCTTGCGAGAAGAGACTGGCCCCCACATGGCTACAACCTCCTTCTAGGGAGTTGTAGAGAGCAATGAGGACTCCCCTGAGCCTGCTTCTCTCCAGGCTAAACACCCCCATCTACCTCAGCTGCTCCTCATCAGACTTGTGCTCCAGACCATTTACCAGCTCCTTTTGCCCGTCTCTGGACAAACTCTAGCACCTCAGTGTCCTTCTGACTGAACACAGAATTCGAGTGTGGCGTCACCAGTGCCGAATACGGGGGGACAATCCATGCCCTGGTCCTGCTGGCCACACTATTGCTGATCCAGGCCAGGATGCCATTGCCCTTCTTGGCCATCTGGGCACATGGTGGCTCATATTCAACCAGCTGTTCACCAACATCCGCAGGTTCTTTTCCTCTGAGCAACTTTTCAGACACACTTCCCCAAGTCTGGAGCATTGCATGCGCTTGCAGGACCCAGCACTTTGCCTCATTTAACCTCATACAGCTGGCCTCAATTATCTTCCACACATTCCAGGAATTTCTTAGACTGTTTCCCCTCTGCTGTATCATATTTCCCACTGACAGCTGATAAGTTCAAAGTGCCCCATGAGAACAAGGGTTAGAGATCTTGAGACTTCTCTCAGATGCTTATGGAATATTTTGCCTGCTTTTTCATCCTGGTTGGGTGGCCTATAACAGACTTGCACCATGACATCTGCCTCATTGACCTTCCCCCTGGTCCTTATCCATAAACACTCAATCCTATTGTTACCATCACAAAGCTCTGGGCAGCCAAAATACTCCCTAAGATACAGGGCTACTCCACTACCGCTCCTTCCTTTGCCTATCCCTTTTAAAGAGTTTAGAGCATCCATTCCAGCACCCTGGCTTCTGCTAAAGCTGTCACTTGGAGTTAGCAGGATTTCTGGGGAAGGGGAGGAAAGTTATTCCCTTTTAGGAGACAGAAGACCAAGCAAGAGAAGTGACTGATGAAAAGATGTACTATAATGGATGCCCTCACCCACTTTCAGAGGACCATCACACAAAAATACTCACAATAAATCCAAGTTTTTTATAGTCTCGTGTGTACATAGATTTGCGTTTCTCCATACTGCCACTGCTGTTGTTAGGTTCAGATTCGGCATCAAATGCAATTCTTCGGAGTTCAAATATGATATCCCGCTGAGCCTATGTCAAAACAAGGTTAAAGAAAATTGGTTGAAGTAACTTATCTCTCACTTAATTAAGCAATACCACAAAAGATGTTTCAAAACACGGTATTCCCCCCACTGCCCAAACTTTTTGTGTTTAAATTCCCTACTTCATACTCGGAGAGATAGTCAGCAAGAATGACCTTGTGGTTCCCACTTTCAAAAGTCCTCACATTCACAAGATTCACATGCAGGTGCTTAAGTGTTGACTTCCAGAAATGGGACCCATGTTAGCAAGGCCTCCGACTACACAATTTTAACCACAGAAGCCAAGAGCACACACCTTTCAAATTAAGCTGGTAATTAAGCATCTTGCTGGATGAACTCAAAATGACTCAGCACTCTGCATTCATTTTGGTAACTATCCATTTTACTGCTACCACAGAAACAGGCAAGAGAGGAATTGCTGCAGCTGGAAATGTCTCAAGACAGTGATAACCACCCTACCATCAATACTAACAACACTGTGTTAGTCACTCTCTATGGAGATATGCACTAATTGACTGCATGTACATTCCCAAAAGTCAGACTTTCCCATCTCAGACTTAGGAAGCATAAAATCCTACAGCATAGTGTTACTTATGTTTACAACTATCTCACTCTTCTTCACTATCTACCTTCTCTTCTCCAAATTATCAGAAAGGTTAAAAATTAAATCAGGTTCCTCCTTGTATGGGGCCTAAAAGAAGGCCACAAAAATTAAAGAAACAAAACACATCATCCCTATGGCTCATCGACCCTATATTTAAACCTCTTGAATATCTTAGGGGAATGTCACTTTTTGTACAATGAACAATATCAAAGTCGATGTCTGCACACAGTGAGCAGTAAACAGATGAAGTACTTTATAGGTTCCCAGTAACAAAACCAGGGTTTATTGTTACACAATTTAACTTCAACTCTAGCATGCCAGATAGTTTTCATGCAAACATTCAGTTTAGCTCTACAGAAGTACTTTTAGGAAGGACCATACATCTCTATTGCTTCTAAGAAAGACACAAAGGAAACAGATGCTGGACAGCTGCTGCTGCTCAGAGTTTCTGCTCAGGAAATTCAGTTCATGGAACTACATGCTAAGGAGAACTGCCCGGCCTTTTTGTTGTACTTTTGCACAAGGAATGAAATAGCCAGTGCATCTTCTTACAACAAAAAAAAACCCCTCAACTTCACAGAGAGAGAAAGTGAATGACTTATGTAAATGTTCCTAGCAAGTGGGTTTTTCCTCCATGAAGAGCTGTAGGTACATCAGTGAGGAGTTTTCTTCTTCCTGCTAAGACCAGATCATGCCAGATGCTTACTTGATCTTGTGGATCCATTTTTGTCATCATTCTGTCTTCCAGAAGATTAAAGGTAAGTACTTGCAGAACATATAGCTGGTGTGCCATTTCATTATTGATGGCCCTCTGTGCCCTGATAACATGCTGCAAAGAAAGAGAGACAGACTTTGGTGAATCAGAAAATTACAGTGTATGCAGGCAGGTGTTTCCATTTTTTTATAAGTTTCCATTTTTATTGCTATGCAATACTGTATCTATACTCCAGAAATAAAAAAACAGCAAAAAAAAACCCCAAAGACAAACACAAACCCACCCCCAAAAATCAAACCAGGACTAGCACTACTGATTTGGATACTGTATAAGTAACTTAAGGAGACAGGACTCTACACTAGATAGGATCTGTGCATATACTCAGAAGTAGTACCAAAAAAAACAGTGCTGAGGAGTCACTTCAAAGAAAACTCAATTCCATCCCAAGAGCATTAGAGCTCTGCATTTATTTATGTTTTTTCTAAGAGATTATATTAAGAAAATATTTAAGAGAGTAGCTGTCTGAGCAGAGAAGAATTAAGGCTGCAACCACAGGCAGAGAATTCAGTAATTTAACAGGGCTCAGCAGGGAGTCAGCATCACACCACAATCCTGCCTCTACTAGACAACTCCAATCTGTGTGAGGAAGATGGCTTAGAAATAATACATTAGTATACGATGCCCTATATGTGCAGAATTATCCCATTCAGAAAGCAAACACAAAACTGATGGACTGTTTAAAAGTCCCTGGTGTGCCAAAAACACCAAGTAGTTTTACATGGGAAACAGACCCAGGCCTCCAAACACAGCAAAGTACATAAGGAAAAAGTCATCAAGTAGGAGACGGATACATCAACTGATGTACAGTTCCAGAGAATAGAAGACTGTCTGTCAAAAGGCACTGGAGCGTTTTATGACAATAAATAAACACCTACAAATATTATCCATGTGATTAGTCCAAACTTCTTATGAACTCAAGCAGTGTAAAAACATGCCTTGTGAGATAAATTCTGAGGGTTTTGTATGCATCACTGAAATTATGATAGTAAATGAGAAAATGCGAGGGAGTTTTTGTTTGGTTTGTTTTACACTCATTACAGAGCAAGAATATTTTCCCTTGCTCCCTTGAAGACGTAATCTACTCTAAAGTCAAAGGCAAAATCCCTGATTTTCCATGATAGCAGATGCAGGTCTTCTATATTATATTCATTAACTTTAACTATTTCATTAGCTTTACTTCATGCTTCTTCTGTGCAAGTCGTGACAAATTGTGTCAATCAAGACGGAATAATCAACAGAACCAAAAAGCACAGAGGTATTCAATACTCTTTTCAAGAAGAAAACAATCTATTTGACTGGGAAAATAACCCTTCAGAAAAGCAGTTTTGAACCCATTCAACCACCATTCAAACTTTAGCTTCTACATTACAAGCCTTCAAAACATATCAAAATACAAAGGAAATTAAAATATATTAAGATGAGACCTGTGAACACCAAAAATGGAATCACCTTTTCTCTCTTCTACTCAACAGTAACTTTGAAAACCATATACTTACAGTTAAGATGATGGAACGAAGCTGCTTTTGTGCCAAAATATTTGCCATTTCCTGATTTAGAAAAAAAAAAAAAAGGAAAGAAAAAAAATTTTTAAAATAGCATGAAGCAGGTATTTTAGTGTCATACCTAGAAAAACACACTGCCTTAAAAGCTCTTACATTTCTGCATTGTTACTCATAAATGAAAGGAAGCAGCACATCAGCATTATGACTGTATGCATTATTTGGGGGAACACAAAGTCAGATTACTGTACCATGAGAAGAGAGAGAAAGAAAACTAAAAGTGCATCACAAGCTGAGGCCTTTGGTGACCCAAAACCAGCAGTTAAAAACTTCAGAAGAGACCTCGATGGGTTCAAGAGAGTATTTACACTCTTGTTCAAGCACAGCCTTCCCCCACAAACAATACAGAGGGAAGCATGGGCTGGAAGCCAGCCAGGACTTTAAAACAAGATGTCAGGTAAAATGCTTATTTACTTAAATATTTCAGCTGTTTTAAAATCAGCTGTTTAAATTAACTTTCATTCAATAAATCAGCCCACAACTCAGTACTGTTTCATTATAACAAATGATAATTCTCCCCTTCGCTATTTTAGTAGCAATGTTGACACTGGTCCACTCTTTTGCTTTAAGTTGTCTTTCTAGATCTGTCTGAAATCACTATCGAGGTGAATATGCTTTTACTTTAATTCTTAAGCAGCTGATCCCAACTGTCCCTGCTGCAAACTGTCCTACAAAGCATAGGAGGGAATATTTTACACTTACCAAGCATAAGAGCACCTTAACCATACCTACAGCAGCATGCCCTGTTTTTAAGTTCCATGAGCTTTTCCATCAGTATAGAAATGTGTGTGTATGTGTATGTGTGAGGAGATATGCTTGCATAGGCAGTGCATTCCTGCTGAACTTTGTGAGAGCTGAAGACTAGTGTAGAATACATACTAGTTACTTTTATATATAAAAAAAATCCCCTAGAAAACAAAAAACCTGAGACTATTGCATTAAATGTACAAAGAATGGATGGCTAAAGCACATCTGCCGAAACAGGGTAAATAAAGCAAGTGTTAGGGGAGAACTTGCTTGGAAAAAGAAAATAATTCTAATTGTGAGATGGGAGGCACTCAGAGATGTTGAGCTGTTTTCTTTGTGCCAGGTGAAGTACTGTGCTGCAACAGAATATGGGAGTGATAAAGAAGGAACAAGGGACCAAAGACAAGAGAAACTCAGCTTTAGGTTTCAAGCCCTTTTCTGGCTGTGCAGGTTTCAATTGCTCACACCAGCAAAGGAGTGGATGATACAGATGGTTCCATCTCTTTTGGAAATGTGCAACTGAGCTGCAGGGGGAGTGCCAGACACATGATATACTTCAATGTTACTTGGAACAGACTGGCTGGATTTTTGTCAAACTATATACCCAGTGCCAAATGATGAACAGGTACAGAATATAAGATGGTATTTGTGCATTCAATGCAAATTAAAAAAAAAAAAAAGGAAATTCTTGTATTTATTTTTTGAGAGGATTATCAAATTGTTATTTCTTTCTTATAGCTATCATTTAAAAAGCTGCTATCAAGATAGTGGGGGTTTTTTGTCACTGGACTAAAATTGATTGAAGCAACCAGCATTCAAAAAACCAATTATTGCATCAAAATCAACTTTGGCTCCAAAAAGGCTGTATAGTCATTAGCAGCTAATAAGCTGCCTCTTCTAATACAAGTATTGTACTAACCAATGAGAACAGGAATTATCTGACCAAATTTGCCATCTCATTTCCCATAGCAACATTTCTGCAAAAAAATGCAGACAAATGCCAAATAAGTGTTTCAAACATTCACAGTATCATTTCAATGCTCAAACTCTCAGGTCTTTCCCAACACAATTTTTGTTTTCTTTTTTATTAATATTCTAGGTTTCTCTAGATGATTTGGTCCTTGACAGGGGCAGAAAAAGCAAAGAAACCAAGAGTCTTCATTAAAAAGAAAAATCTTGGACTTCTTGGGTTTTGCATTACAGAAACAGAGGGAGAGAAAAAAAATAAGAGGGGAAAGAATTCAGACATCAGTGCCAATTTAAATTGCTTCCTTAATTGCAGTGCAGTCATCCACATCGTGCCTGTAAGTCAGCAGCAGAGAGGGTGCCAAAGTTCCCAGAGTCATATGAGTTTTGGTGCAGCTTCTCACTTCTAACCATATTAGTAGCGAGTGCTGAACATTAACTTTTGAGTGCCCATCACCAGATAATTGCATGAGACTTCATCACCTCCGTTCATTGTCTGAGAAAGACAGAGTTCAGTAAGTGCCATCTGTTAATGCTATTTGGAAGGCAATGGACACCTACCTTCTTTATTGTATGGTTTACTAATTAGCCACAAGACAGACATAAAGAGAAACTGAACAGATTCTGACTGCATATCTTGGGTTATTAAAGGCTGAGGAAAATTTTCTGCAAGTGTCAGAGCTATTAGCCTTCAAAGCCAAAGCAGATCATTATCTCCTGATGATCATAAACTCCATGACTAACAATTTTGTGTCACAGCAGCAGGTACTACAGGTGAAGTGAAGTCTGCCTGGCTTACTGCCAGCCTCACTAGGCGGTTACACTGTTGGCAGGATTCAGTTTTGCTTGCTGGCAATACACTGCATTATTGTCATTCAAGGAACACATGCCCGCTGATTAATGCTAAAGTCTTATCCACATCTGACATTGTCCCTCCACTTCTAATATGACAAAGCATACTTTTCACAGAAACATAGTGGCAACTATTCACAAATGTAAAAAGCAAAATATTTGGGTTTCTTACAAGGATCTATCATAGATTTATGCCAAAACTGAAAGCTTTTACTCCAATTTTTGTTTATTTGGGGCTCTCTTGCCTTAATTACAGAAGACTGTATTGGAGGAAAAAAGAGGGGGGCGAGGGGTGGGAAAAGCCTTTTTTTCCTAATTAAACTATGGTTATACTTTTCCCTGTTTGCGATGTAAAAAATGTTTTTAAGCACAAGAAACAAAACCCAAAAAACCAACCAACCCACCCCCCCCCC
>VXBT01012859.1:1524841-1545274 GCA_013400235.1 Oriolus oriolus
GGTGGAGTGTTAGTGGTTGTGGGGGGGGGGGAGGAAATCCAGTATATCAAGCAGTAGTCAAAGACACTCACCCCTGCAGATGTGGGATTAGCTGCCCAATTGTAATCTCCTGTGCTACTTTCTGGTACAGGTCGTGGCTATTGAGCACCATCGATTCCAGGATTGCCAGCGACCTTTGCAAGATAGAGATGTCCGAGGCAAATTTGTTCACGTAGCTTGCTATCTACAAACACAATCATCCAGAGAATTTACATCTTGTCATGAAAACGGGGAAAGGTAAGAAAGAAAACTGTGGGCGTGGTTCTGAAAGGCATTAGGATAAAAAGTAGTCTTGTCCACATACCAGTTATCAGGGAGTACCTGAAAATGCTCAGCCAGGCACTGCATATGCCATCGAAGGACATAGTGGCACAGGTTCTACAGCTGACACAAGTCACCAAAGGTTTATGTCAATATTCACATGACTGAAAGATATGCTTCATCATTACATTACGAATGTGATAAATCAACATTAAAAAATTGAACAGTTATATTTTCTGTGTGGAAAACTTTGTAAAGAACAAGGAAACTACTTCTCATTCTCTACAGCAGAAGTTAGTGCAGCCAGTTTTCTCTAAACAAATATTTAGGCTTAAGGCAAATGTTTCAAAAGAGAAACTTATAATCTAGCTTTCTGGCAAAATAAGTTCTAGAAAAACATGTCTTTTTTTCCTGCTTGCTGTTACCAGTAATGCTGAAAGTTCTTTCCAGGTTACCAATTAAAACTCTGTTGATGATCAGAGCAACTGGTTCCATAACTCTGTCTAGAGTCCAGCTTTTCATTAATAACCTTCACTTTTACTGGAAGCTGCCACAAGCAAATGGCACATTAATTAAAACCAAGTTTGACCTCTGCTATTTTGCACTGTGGTAATGACAAGCTGCACACTCATCTGCAGAGTCAACACAGCTGTGCAGTAAGATGTGGCAACATGCGTTCTTCCACATGCTGCCCAGCCCATGTACCCAGCTTCCCAGGAAGGAACCTGCCTCCTGCTGATGCAGAAAGCGAGAACTGCATGGATTTTCTTCAAATACACCAATATCAGCACAGTCAAAATGAAAGGCACCCAAGTAAGCACAGACAGAAGAGATGTGAGACCACATTTACTTGCTCTGTACAGCCAAGTAACAGACTACAGTGGCCCTGTCTCAAGTTTGATATGTTCCTCCAGGAAAAGTTCACATGTCTCTGCAGTAGTTATGCTTCAAGCCACTACTATATACTGTTTCCAATTCTGGATGCTTACTTAGACCTAAGAATTATTTTCCTTTAGGAGGAAGAAGGGCATACCCTATGCTCGGAAAAACTATCCAGCTGCCTGTAAAAGTCACATTAAAATGTTGACACATGGACAATGGTATTGTTTTGCACTTGTGACATTATAAGTAGTACTGAAGGAGCAAAACACCCAATTTTGGCTGGAGACAAGGAAAGAGGGACAGATTTTTCTTGTTCTAATCTATTACAGTGCCGCTGTTTGTTCTGCTACTTGTTTTGCATTACCACAGCAGGAACATCCTACACCAAATGAAACTCAATTCAGAGAATATACATTCACTTTATTTTCTGTAAAGAACCAAGCCATGAACACAGAAAGCAGGAGGAGAGAAGCAACTTGATTAGCTTTTTTCTATTCTGGATTTTGAGTGTCTGCACCAAGCAAGTCCTGAGCCCAAATAATATTTACAATAGTATACTAAGCACAATGTGCTCTTTAGAGCAACAAGCTGCATGTCAGAAGCACTGTAGTGCCCCACTTCTCAGTGGTAATCCAGATGTGTTTTGATGCATTGCAGCCAGAGCTGCCAGATCTCCGCAGGGCCCATGGCAGGGACAGTGCATGCACAGAGCAACTCTGCACTGCTCATACATTAAACCAAGTGCCCCCTGGGTGCCTCAGTTTTCAGGCATCCAGGAATTGGTCGTGCAGCAGGAAAACAAGACCATGTCCCAATTTGTCAGATTTCTGTCACCTCTTTAGGAGCCCTGACATTTATGGATTGTTCTTGGTGCAGCAGCTCCTTCAAGTGGCAGTTAATGCTTCACTGGGATATAACATATCCGTATCAGGGACCTGCAGAATTGTAACAGTACAGATAACTGGAACCTCAGTCTAGGAAAGGCTGCCTTAGCCTCATTTATTCTCCTGACTCTGGACCATAACATCTTTTAATCATAAACACAAACACAAGGTATAAAGCTGTCCTGTGTGTTTAAAAAGACATACCACACTGAACATAGACGCAAAACATCTGCTGGGTGACTTGCATGTCAAGCTGTGTCTATTCACAGCCACCTTGCTGAAGCATGAAGTCTGGCCAGAAATAATAGGCTTGTCTACCTTGAAAAATAACTCATGCAAGTTCCAGAGAGAATAAAATTACATTAAATTCTATTCCCACACTTGAAGTTCTGGATGTGGGAAAAGAAGAGGTCCTTCTTGAGAAGTGACAGGAATCAACAGAAGTTCAAATTTGTGTTATTTGCTGTTTTCTGCTTATTAAGCACCACACAGAGAGGGCTTTCAACATCCAAAAATAATCCTGCATTCATTTATCAAAAATTCCGATGATGAAAATAATGCAAGCTCAGCGAAATACTACATCTTTTCCAGAAAGAAGCAACTTGATTGCTTTGCACTTTCACATGAAAACCTGTCACATGGGTGTGTCTCAACAAGGATAAAATTGTTTCTTCAGCAAAATACCTGTAACCTTAAAATCTGCATAGTCCTCTTGGGACATATATAGTCACATACAAAAGAAGAGTCTGGGTGCTTAACTTCCTATCAATTTCAAGGGGAATTAGAAATCAGACAGTGAATATACACATTCATGCTCTTTTAAAATAGGAGCTAAACACAAACTGAGGGTGGATGAAAAATCTATAGCAAACTAAACTACATCATCTGAATTCTCTTCCTGGTTCAGCATCACTTAAGGCACAAGGGAGAATTCAAAAGTTTTAAAAAAGTTGTTATTAGATAGTAATAGTAATAATATTAATAACAATAACAACAACAACTGCACCAGGAAAAAAAAAAACACATGGGGGAAAAAACAGTGAAAGAAACAGATCTGATTTTCATTATGTATGTTCATTAGTTATTTGCCTGCACTATTCTGTTGTCAGGAATGTACAGAAAAATCTTTCCAAGTTGTGTTCTCTGTTAAGTCTTAATGCATAGTAAAATTCTAAAGGGTGCCATATTATTTTAAAGTAAGGAACTAGAGCTGCACTTGACTACAGAAAAAACAACTGACTGTTGTGACACACAGAAATACTCTCCTGGCTGCCACCCTGTTTTTCCTGCACAATACATTTTAGAAGGTAGAGTAAACAATTTGTCAGTGTTAAGGCTCTGCATCACACACTTATGAAACAGCATTTATATTAAAAATTTTTTAAGGTTTTTTTAACTATCTCAACCAATACTACAAACTTATTTCTCCCCTTGTATGAACTCAAGATGAAAGTACCAAATTTGTGTAGTGCATTTTTGTCATGGTTTAGGAACAGTATTTCCCAGTTTAGTGCTCCCACTGAAACGCCCCAAACTCACTCACTCCCCCCTACTCCCTGTGGCAGTCCAGAGAGGAGAATTGGAGGTAAAACGTTTACTAAAGGTAAACATCATGGGTTGAGATAAGAACAATTTACTGGAAACAGCAATGAAATAAGAAAAGGAACAGTAACAGCAACAATATCAATAACGGAGGAGTGAAAAATTCGCACAAGAATGCTTACGATGTGGAAACCCGGAATATCTGAACCACTGCCACTACCCTGACCCAGAAGGGACCCCTTTCCCTGTCCTCAGAAAACTATGTGAGATGGTATAGAATAACATCCAGGTCCTAGCCATGCCCACTCCTGGATACTGCAAAAATTAACCCTGTCCTGGACAGAACCAGGACAATTTTGATAACCAGTCATCGCAACTTTTTCTAAGAACTTGGAATCCAAATCCTTTAGGCAAGTATGGAATCTGGAATCATCATAAGTAAGAAAAAGGTCTTGAAAGAGTTTTGCATATCATAAAGAAGTTTTTCAAAATGATGCTATTTTCCCTTAAAATAAGGAACAAAATTCTCCTTGAAAGCATCAATCTTATTTGCCGCAGTTGGAATTTATTTATTATTAGCAGTATTTATGTACCCAAAGGATGGGGGAGAGTCTGCATCCAACACCAAGCAATTATTCATTAGAAGCAGTCAGGAGTTCCCCCTGAGGTCTCCTCCAGCTTCTAAATTTTTAAGTTAAAAAACTTCTCAAGAAAAAAGTTCAGACTAATTCAACCCCTTCCAGTTTAGCTTTCATTTAACATGAAAGACGGCTTAAGAAGTCAAAAACAGTTGATTGCAAATTCCACCTCAGCAGAAACTTATCAGCTCCCTTATCCATCCTGTCAGTCACTTGAGCAAGGCCATCAAGGACCTCAAGTGTCCTGTCAAAAGCCAAGGTCAGAGAAGCAAGTGAGGATGAAGTTGTAGATTGCTGCCACTGACATGAGACGTGGTCCAAAGGTGCTCTCCTAGGTTTGCCCCTTGCCCACACTGCACCACTGAGGGCTCTGCCTTTCTGGCTCCCAGCCACATGCAGGTCAGGACACTCCTGTGCCTCTTTCCTCAACCTCTGTCATTCTCTGACCTTCTGTTTCTCTTCTAACTGTCCTGTTCTCCTTGGTCCCTTTCTTGCTCAACTTGTTCACTTTTAGTTCTACTTGCCAGTTTTGGTTTTCATAGGTTGTTTGTGAGAATGCTTTTTTTTGTGAGAATGCTTTGTTTGGTGTCTTTTGGTGCTCTTGTGTTTTTTTTAATTGGGTCATTATCCAGGGAAACCTATGGAAGTGCCAGACAGAAGAGATGAGCCGTTAACAAGAGGAGCACAACACTTTCTTCTGTTGTTACAATACAATCCACAAGGCAAAAGATGTTGATAATGTTGGACAAAGACATTTGTTTTGAGCCATTAACAAAGTAGATACTTTAAACCAACTTTAGCAAGTTTCTTCATATGTTCCATAGCAGGCTCCCTTAGAAAGTAAGGCATTCTGGACTTGACTTTGTATCTCCTGCAGTCAGTTAAAAGCAGTTGTAGAATTTTCTTTGCCATGAGAAGATAACAGTAATCATCATCACAACCTATCTAGACTGCGAGATTGGAAAAAAATTTAAAAACCAGACCAAAACACAGATGAGTTACACTATTTTTTTCTTATTATTCAAAATACAGCCAGCATTTTTAATGACCAAAACTGAGGTTTTGAACGTAATGTATCTAACGCTGTTTTCAGAGTTGATCCTTCTTTCACTTTTGGCAACAAAACTTCTACTTTCCTTTGATGGTAGCAATTTTCTAACTAAATTTAAAGTTCTTGCTCTGACACACCCTGCTAAAATGAAGGTATCTTTGCCACAGGTTATACTCATTTCATTACTGCTTCTGATATTATTTTAGTGAAGTAACTGATATCTTTTGAACGTGTACAAATGCACTTTAAATTATGATAAGTTCAATCTGGTTTGAAAATTCTTTGTAAAGAAGAATTATGTGGTTTTGGGGTTTTTCTTCCCCAGCAAATGAAAATGTTAAATCAGCAACAAAAACTTGTTTCTGAAGTCTGCTAAATCTCTGTACCTAAAGAGTTCTGCCACATTTCTGCCGCTTTTGAGCATCTCCGATATGTAAGTAAAGGATATGTTGCAAATCGTGGACAGATCAGTTTCAAAACCACCTACCTCAACTGCAAGATTCAGAGGGGAAAAGTTCAGCTTGATTAACTCAGTAGACATCATCCTAATTTCAAATTGTAAACTAATTTCTCTTCTTCCAATACCCCAGAGGAAACATTTCAGTGCTGTTTTTTTTTTTCCCTAGAAATATGGCATTACTCATTTTAGTTTACATTAAATCAAAATACTAATTTTTGCTTTAACTGTATTTTATCTGCACAGGGAGGTCACAATATAATTGAGCAAGCAATTTCTCATTTAACAAGCCTAATACTGTGCTGATCCCAATCTAGTCTAATTGATTTACATAGATTTTGAGCCAGATTCTGGAGCTACAAACATTTATAGTTTGAAACAGCACTTTAATCCTGTTTTCATGTACCTTTTTTGACCAATGACCTAAATGATGTGCCTGGGGGAAAAAAAAAAAGGAGGAAAAGAAAAACAAACCCAAATCACAACTCACCTCAAATATTTAAACTGATATAGAACAGATAGTATTGATTACAAATTTACCTTTTTAATGAATGCCACAGAGAATGTATCCCACGATACAATCCCATGATCCATCAGCTCAACAAATGCAGTCAGTGTAAAGGACAACATATCTCCAAAGCTGCAAGAGACAGGAGTCATGACAACATTTACCAGTAATGCAGCAGGGCAACGACCAAGGGAATAAAGCAGCAGGAAGCTTTCAGAAAGGCAGGAAAATGAAGCCAATTACAGACTAAGAGGTAGCAGAAGAGCAAGAGAGGCTGTGCTATAGATAGTCTCCAAAACAATTTAGCATGGATAACAAGAATAGTCAACTGGAAGAAAGCAGTTGTAAGAGAAGAAGTAATCCCCAGGAGACCACTGCATGCAATGCTCAAAAAAATCAGTCAGTCCAAATTAAACTTCCCTCATAATTTCAGAGATTTAGATCTAACAGAAGAAAGAAGTGAACTTTTTTCCTTAGCACTTATGAAATCCTCCTAATTGAAGGCCACATAGAGGTGTCACATTTTGGTACCTCTGCATCAAGCAAATTGGTGGGAAGTTAGAGCATTGTTTATTCCTTCTCTTAAAAGGAAGCAAATATATTTTTTTAAATGCACCTGTAGAGATTACATATCTTGAGCATTAACTTTCTAACAGTTAATGCCTTGATTTCCTTCTTTAAACGTGAAGATGCATCTCTTTTTCTTTATATATGAGCAACCAAATCGCAAAGCGTGCAGCTCAAACTATTCAGGTTTTGCAGGCCACTACCCTGCATTTTACACCTGTAAATTTGAAATTCAACACGTCTTTGTAGGAACTCAAGTAATTTCAAAACGAGTTTAAACTCATCATGGATAATGTGACTAGATGCACAGGAATTTTTCATGTTAAACCCCAGCTGTTAAAGACTAGCTTCATTCCTGTACGTAGTCAGGGCACCAGACGGTCAGCAGCCACAATGATTTCAGTGAAGCCCCTCCATGAGGTAACTACTCAATACAAATAGCAGTGCAGAGATCCTGAAAAGGAGCAGCGAATTACCTTTCAGGGCATGTCAAACTGCCTGCAAGGCACTCTGCCAGCAAGCCATTAAAAAGTAAAATCATACAAACAGCATGAGCAGTCCCAGTGATTTCAGTGCAACAGCTTACACCTAATAAAAAGATAGAGTAAAAAAACCCCTCCTCTCAGATTGGAGGTACAAAGCTCAGTGTGTTGAAAACCTGAGTCCAATAATACAGCCATACTTAATCAATGCAATTGGTGTTCCTTAATCAGTGGTTTATCCTACTATCCTGCATGAACTCAATAGAAATAAGTGAACATCCACTCAGGTGGAAGACTTTTACAGCAGTATAGAGGAATAAGGCAGAAAAATCAGCTTCAGTGTAGCAACTCTAGTAGCTGGATGTGGTTTAATCTGCCATTTAGGGATTTCTGATGGCGAGATGCAGCTTTCCATGGCCTCTTCATTTAAGAAAGGACATCTTGCCACAGCTCCTGAGATTCCCTCCACCAAAACATCCCCTTGCCATTCTTGACATTTTGTGAGTAAAACCCAAAAACCATCAAAACACCTTTCCCTTCAGTAAATATGGGTATGCACAGTGGCTTTGATTATTTATGACAAAATGAAAAACCTACACCAAAGAACAAACAAGAAAAATAGCATCTCTAAAAAATCCACTATAATTCTGCAAGGAATACTTTCTTCAGCAAATAAATGATCTGGAAGTTCTGCGGTTTGTTTTGGGGGGAAGAGGATGCTTTTTTGCCTTTTTTTTTTTTTTTTTTTGTAGTTGGATTGTTTGGGGGTTTTTTAATATTGCAAATAATTTTAGAACTACATTAGATTTAAAATGGCATCATTAGCATTCCAAATAATCAGGGATTTCATATTAAGAGGACAGTACGACTCTGAAGGAAATTTAATCAGCTCTGGTCCTGTCATGTTCTCCAATTCATTCCTTTTGAATAATGTAGTGATTTATGAACCTACAAATGAAACAGCAACCCCAGGAAAGGCTATCTTCTAAAAGCTTACACCAAATCCTAATGCATCTTCATGAGAGAATACTTTTACAAATACAAGGAATACTAATATTATTATTATAATTATTATTAATTAAAACAAAACTGGTTTTAATTTTTTTTTAATTAAAAAGGTAGGCTGTATAGGTTGAAAAGCAGATAAAAATCTCTCCCAGCTTTAAACTAAGCACATAATCTGGCAGAGACTAATTTTCTCATCCATTGTTTTAAAATTTAGTCAATTAACCTATATTTAGTATATGAATGCTCTTCTGTAGACTAATTGTACCTGAAAACTAATCCCCATCCACAAAAGATATAGTGTAGAGGGCTTACTTAAACTACATTAAACTTTCGCATGGATATTCATCTTCAGAACAGCAGTGGCTGGAATGTAAAGGAATTAAACTAACCTGGATTCACCAGTCTCATTAAGTCTTCTCATCAAAACTATTGACCAATCCTGCCTGATTGATCCATGCTCCTCCACAGTTTTGGGGAGAAATCTGGGTTAATGGAGCTGACAATACTGGTTTTAATGCATAAACCTGGTTTTAGTAGATCTTACAGTGATACAACCATTAGGGATCCAGAAGGTTAAAGTACTTTTCAACTTAAAGTGATCAGACTCCTCATCAAATGTCACTCCAGTGACTCTGCCTCAAAGAATTAATGAGCAGAGAGGTGCAACACTGGGACTAATCAAGCAGCAAGAAATACTTCAGCTCTATTATTATCAGCACCACAGATCCATACTATGTCCTTCTAAAATACATGGCTGTACACATGCACCTGCTCACACAGGTATGCACCAAGTGGCATTGCAAAAGTCAAAAGCCAGGCTTAAGGGATTGGCATTAGGAGTAGCACAGCTAAAGATGAAAGCAATCCCCAGGGTAACTAGGGCAAGATAAGGATTAAAGCATCTGCAGGGGGCGGGGAAAGGCGTTGATTCACTGTTAAGTGGTTAAACACAAGCAGATAGGCAGAAATAGACTTTCAAGTAATTCATTTCAAAACACACACACAAGGACGCACTCATGCTATTAAGAGCAGCAGATAGAATAGAGGCTAGAAATTTCAAGGGAATCAGAGGTGGTTCATAAAATCAGCAATCTTAAAAAAAAAATGTGGTAGGAGCTGTTTGACTCAAGGTCTCTGTAAGTGTTTTGATCATACAAAAAGTCCAAAAAATAATGGGGGCCTCTTTCTTCATAAAATCTTTTTAGACTAATCCACAGCACAAGGCACAACAGTTCTGTAACTATCAAACTCTTGCTGCTCTGGCAAAATTACTTAATAGTTTGAGGATAATTCCTGATGAAGGTGCTCTTTAATGCAGCAAGAGGAGAAAAATGATCAGAAAAATGCACTGTGTAATTGCAATTTCGTATCTCATTAACACTGACATCTTAATAAGCTTTGCTCTCAGGCAAGCTACTTCTACAAGCTCTCCTGAATGCTGTTATGGCTCTGGCTCCTGGATGCCTTATACTGGGACAACTGATGAAGTCTGACCGTTCTTTGCTGTCTCCCCTCTTCCAACCCCTATAGTGAGGGCTGGTCATGAAGCATCTCCTCACTCACAGCAGGTCTTGGCAAAAGCCTGTTAAGCAGCAGAAAGCTGAGGTTTGCAATGCCATCAGCTGTCCCAGCATGAGCCATTCCAGTGGATGGCCATGCTCTAATACAGCCTTGTGGCTCCTCAACCTCTGACAAACCTGAAGATAAGGGCAACAGCTGCATTCTACATCTCTAGGCTTTAGAGAAATATCAGGATAAAAGTGTTAATTTATATTCCTAAGAATTCTCTGTATTCTTACCTTAGGAAACGGTGGGAAAAGAAACCTAAACAACAAACCATTCCACATATTTTTTATACTAGGTTTTCTTTACTGAAAATAAAAATGACAGGAATGTGCATGTGACCCTGATTACCACACCTGTCTCTCACATGCCTTCCTAGTATCATTTCTACATGCTAAACCATCTTTTTATCCTGCGTGCTTAGTTTGAAAGATGCCTAGAGCAACCTGGATTACTTGTCAAAATTAATTAATGGCAGTTTAGTACCCAAATCCCCTAGATGTTTTTAAAAAAGAAATTGAAAAAAATCTCAATTTGTGTTTTGCACACATATCAAAATGAACATTTTATCACTGTTATGGAGGGGAAAATACTTGGCTGCTCAAATGATTATGTAAATCCAGATAATTAGTCAGGCTCAACAGTCATCAGGTAACAAACAAAGGAATATAAGCTTGTACCAAGCTAGATGGAGTGCCTCATGTTTTATATGAAAAGAACTTTTGCGCAGTAGAATCTGGAAATTAATCATTGCTTTTCTGTTGCAACCAGCGTACAGCCACCAGCCCACTGGGACCAGAAGCCAAAGAATGTACACCTTTACACAAACCACTTTTCATGGGCAACACAGAACCAAAGCTGAGCTCTAATTTTGCAAGGGAAAGCAGCAAAGAAACAATTTAATTGGGCAGGAGGTAACAGAGGAGTAGTAGCCGACTACTAAAAGCAAAAGTGGTTAACTAAGTCCCTTATCTGGGCTCACAGCCTAATACTGGGAAGTTGAAAGGCCTGACATCACTGAGGTCAACATCAAAGAGCAAGAACAGCTTTTTAAATTGGAGCTGTCAAGGATAAATGGCCATGAATAAATTTAAACAGGGGAACAGAATATATCTAATCATCGGAGGACAAGAGCTCTGGAAAAGCCAGGGGGGCAAGAATCTAAGCCTAAAACGAAGACTGATGATGTAGCAGGATGCTTTGCCAGCATGGTGTGAATTTTATATTGCTATAGTTCCTCTTCACTGCTTCTACACTTCCTTGTTTCTTCAACAAACCTTTCCAAGGGTAAAGCTAAGCCACTGTCAAATCAGAGCAGGAGCAATTCACATCTACTTGGTTCTTAGTACCGATGAAAATGATGGAACAATCTGTGCTGCCCCTATTTTTCTAGATGATTACAGAAAATGCACTTAACCGCTATGCAGCAATTGACACCGATGTTTTCTTTTTAATCGTGCTAGCTGAGCACTACTGAAATATTTCTTTGTGCTACAGTTTCACTGCATTCGTTAAAAGGGGTCAGCCTTACTGATTTCAAATCCCTTGCATTCCAAGAACATGAAATAGCTTTGTAACCCTAGTATCAGGGCTTCACTATGTTTGAAAATTAATTCTCATTAAAGAAAAACAAGGTGTGAATTTTAAACACGACTGTAAGTATTCTTGAATAAATCCAGGTGTAGGTTCTCTTACTATGGAGTATGACTAAATCCACTTAAAGGTACATTAAGCATGGGAAACTTGCCCAGAGGAACTATTACACACTGAAGATGTGATTAGAATTACCTTTTTTTCTTATTCCACATCTTTTAAATTCCTGGTTTTGTTCATTTCATGGCAATTTCTTCAAATGAACTACTTTTCTTAAAAGTCCAGGAATCACTACACAGGGAAAACATCATTCTCTTATCAGCTTGGTTTGACTACAATTTAGCACTGCAATGCAAAAGTCAATTAATAGAGGTGTTTCATGGGATCTTCTTTTTAATTCATCCATCAGCCAAAACAGGATAAATAAAATTCCAAAACAAAATCGAAAGCCCTAAAACAGAAAACACAGAGAAACTCACATTTTAGAAGAGCCCTCTTCAGTGCAGAAAGCAATTAAACAGGGCCTCTCTATGAAAATGAGGTTTTAATTAAGCCAGGCCAGTGTGTGCAAGGTACCAGAGATAAAACGAAATATTGTCACTTTATTATGCCATCCTGTACATCCAAAGCAACTTGTTTTTTTAAATTAAGATTTGGTTCCTTGAAGTATCTTTAGTCAAGAAGACAGGAAGTTGATGCTGAAAAGTGTTATAGTTTATTTCATTATATCAATCTCTGTGGGGGTTTTTATCATTCTCATTTCACTAGATCTTCTCTCATTAATACATGGGAGAAAAATAGTCAGGATGTTTGATAACTACACTCACAGAGCACTAAAGTAAACACTTTACCTTCAAAACATACATATTAGCAAGCCAGCTTCCAGAACTATTGGTTTCACACCCTCAGCAATGGCTCTGGTATCTTTTTCAGTGCAAGTCCCAAATTCAATAATTTGTGTTATTTAATTGTATCATCTCTTGTACTACTGCTGGAAATCAAAATATTTAACTGAGTACCCCCATGCAAACTGAAGCTTCTGCTGGCAGGATTTAGCTTCCAAAGTTAGAATAAACTTTAGTCACAGACATGTTCTTTACTACTGTATTCATTGATGTGATACATCTATGTTGACCAAAAAGGATCCTCTTAATAAGTATCTTAATAAGGATCAAGTGGGTAAAACCTTGTTCCCACAAGTAAACAAAGCTAAACTGTGTAAAAAAAATTAATTCAGGTCATCACTCGTATCAGGTCCTAAAACCAGGGTGCAATGCAACTGTAAGTCAGTATTTCAGTACTGTCCTTAGGACAAACTTAATGCATAGAAGCCTACAGTATAATAGAATTTGGAAACAGAGAGGTGCTGAAGGACTATATTCTTCAACAAAGAACTATTTTCACAGCAGTGAGGAAGAAACTGCCATATAAAAGGACAGGAGATACTTTGTCTGAGCAGGGGTGATCATAGAATCATAGAATTGTTAGGGCTGGAAGGGATTTCTGAAGATCATGCTGTCCAACCCCCCTGCCAAGGCAGGGTCACCTGGAGCAGGTCACTCAGGAACACATCCAGGTGGGTTTGGAATACCTCCAGAAAAGGGGACTCCATACCCTCCCTGGGCAGCCTGATCCAGTGCTCTGCTGCCCTCAATGACAAGAAGCTCTTCCCCCTGTTGAGGTGGAACTTCTTGTGTTTTAGCTAATAGCCACTGCTCTTCATCCTGTTGCTGGGAACCACGGAAAAGAGCCCGGCACCATCGTCTTGGCACCCACCCTTGATATATTTATCTGCAGTAATGAGATCCCCTCTCAATCTTCTCCAGACTAAACAGGCCCAGCTCCTGTGGTCTCTCCTCTTAAGAGAGATGCTCTGGATCCCTAATTATCTTCATGGCCTTCCACTGGACCTGTCCCAGGAACTCCATGCCTCTCTGGTACCGAGGAGGCTAGAACTGGACACAGCACTCCAGATGTGGCTTCACTAGAGCAGAGTAGAGGGAAATGGATCACCTCCCTCGACCTGCTGGCCTCAATCTTCTCAGGATACCATTGGCCCTCTTGGCCCCAAGGGCACTGCCAGCCCATGGTCAAGTTGTCATCCACCAGGACTCCCAGATCCTTCTCTGCAGAGCTGCTCTCTACTAGGTCAGTCCCCAGCCTGTACTGGCAATTTGGGGTTATTCCTCCCCAGGTGCAGGACCATACACTTCACTTTTTTGAACATTATTAGGTTTCTCTCTGCCCAGTTCTCCAGCCTTTCACAGTCCTGCTGAATGGCAGCACAGCCTTCAGGTAATGCTGCCAAGAATTCCATAAGCCTCATGCCACTTTAACAATTCTCCTCATAACCTAAACTTTTCTATTATGAAACAAGTTACTTTGTATGGGGTTAAGAAATTGAACTTAGCAGAAGGATTTAAATTTCCTGCCAGATTTATTCTTACTGTATAATTTATTTATTAGGCAATGATTTAAAAATAAATGTTTCAGAACTCGGTTTACAGTAGATTTGTGAAAGTATGATTTAGCACAGGTTTGGAGGGGGAGCTGCATTTCCTGCATGATAAATCACATCAAGCTCTCAGAATGACAAGCATAAGCTTAACTGATTTTTCTTTTGCTTCCTTGGGTTTTAGCTATACTTGACATGTCAAATTTTCAAGCCAATCAAGATATTAGAACATCTCTTGGGATTCAAATTTATCAAACTCTGTGCTTAACTTGGAGAAAACAGAAATATTCTGTTCAAAATCATCAGGGAAACAAGCAGGGAAACTCTGATATGAGGCCTTTTACTACATTACAGTTTTCCTTTATGCAGCTCTCTGCAACAACTAGCATTACCTGGGACCAGCAAATAATAGGAATTCAAACTGGAACAATGACCCTTACTTTTCATCTCACTAACACTGACCATTAAAATTGCCAACTATCAACCACTGTCAACTTATAGCTTATCAACTATAAGCCTGTGAAATTCAACATGGGAATTGGGAAAGGTGGGGAAATTATTTGTTTGCTGAAATTTAAAAAAAAGAAAAGAAAACAAAAGCCTTACTTCAGAAAGAGTAAAAGCCCCTGCCGAATTACAGAAATGAAGCACTCATTCCACAGGCAAAGCAAAAAAAGGCTTCATCAGAAAATTTTAACAAGCATCAAAGAGCAGAAAACAGAGAAGATTGAAGAGTTGCTGATGAATATGCACAGTTGTATTTACACAGAAAGATTAGCGCAAGGGCCTGAACTCAGTCATGCAAAAGGAGAGGTAGTACACAAGGTGATGATCTAATCAAGTTCTTACCAGGGCTTCATTATCTTCTGCAATTTCTGATATCGTCTGCAAAATTAAAACTTGCATGTGAGGAAAAACACTTTAAAACATCTGTACTCTATTTACTGCATACAACCCCCCCCATACTTGGGTCATAAAATTCACATACAGGCTTACAATTAGAGGCAGTAAATTGCTAACAATTTGCTGTGAACAGAAACAGAAACAGTTCAGTAACTGGTAAAAACAACACTCCAAATTAATTTCGAATATTTGTCCAGCATTCTTGTGTTAACTTCTGTTAGGAAAAAAGCATATCTAGACATTGTAATTTAGTAAAGCATTTGTGTAAAAAGCATTTGGTACAAAACAATAAAGGTTTACATATTTAGCATCTTCTGTCCTGTTTCAACCACATGCAGCCCATTGCCTGGAGAACTCTTTTACTTACTTGCAGTCTCCATCACTAATACTGATGTCAGAGTCATCAGCATTGTTGAAAGTTGTGTAGCTAGGATGGTAAATGGTAAAAATTTCACCAAAGATAGATACCTTCTTTTTAAACCACCCCTTAAACATATAAAAAAAAAGGGAGCTAGGAAGAAATAAAAAAAAAAAAATCCATCTCTTACTTAACCCCTTCTTGAGTCTCCTAAATCTATTTCACAGTTTTGTTTCAGAGGGTTGGCTGCAGTTCCACGCTGGGCAGACTGGTGTTCAAAAGGACAACAAAGAGGTCCCTTTTCCTTTCTGCACCTTCTCCCCAGGTCCCCTCACAGCAAGCTGCACAGCAGTGTCACTCAGCTCATGAGAGCTCTACGACTACAACCTCTCCAATCATTGATTCAATTCTCTAATTCTCTCCCAGAAAGTGGCTAGAGTTTTGGGGCTTTTTGCCCTTTTGGTAAAGCAGTAATTCCTCCCACATTTTCAAGAGGCACTAGCCTCAAGGAGGGCAGCTTTTGGGCTGGTTTATGTAACCATCAGTGGAGAAAACACAGAGACCATCACAGGAACAGTGGTTTGAAACCCTTCTCTGCCAGCTGTGAGCTGCAATACTCATGCCTGAAGATAGTGCTGGCACAGTTTATCATATATCTAAGCACAGACTGGGCTACAGCCTAACTCAAATTAGGCAAGTGACAAGATTTTCTCCTTGGATTTCATGGCCTCGGTTCTTTTATGCTATAGCATCTATCTGTGTAACCAGTAACAATGACTAAACAAAAAGCATCCTGATGATCAGACAGCCTTAAAAAGCAGGAGAAAATACCCTCAACATGCTTTTATGAGCAGTAAAATTCAAAACATTTTCCATAATGGGAGATCCAACCTTCAGCAGAATGTCACTCCTGTGCTTCTGCAAACTAAGTGCTTCCACGCTGGGGCAGATTCTGCTAAAGAACAAGAACAATTGCCACCACAAATGGGTTTGTTCATCTCCCAAATGTGCACGGATCCTTGCAACTTTGTGCAGCACGTCAGCCAAACTTCATAGCACTCTTCCCTGGCCATTTTTTAAAATAGCTGCTTTCTTCCAGGTGCTGACTTTGGCTAAGCAGCAAACAAACTTGGAATTAGGGCTGTGTTTTTCTGATAGAGAAACAAGTGTGGTGTTTGCAAACTGGTAGCACTTCAAAGGACAGACTCTGTTTTGCCAGAGATTTTTCACAACAGGCTCTAATCAGGAGCATTTTCTCCATGACTGAGACAGGGATTAAAGAACAAACATCTGAGTCCTAAAACAAAACATTTAGACAGCAACTGTCTCAGCATTTACAGAACTCTTATCCATCCTGAGTTAATCAGCAATCAGTTAACTTGAGGTCAGAAAGTGTGCAAAGTAAAAGAAAATACAAATTTAGAATAATGTGCAGAAATAATTGTATTATATAAGACTTTTCTGGTGAAGCAATACAAAGACAAAAAATTTTGACTTCAGAGGAACCATAGCCATTGTATTAAATCAAACAATTTCTACTGATTTTTGTTGCTTTGGTGTGAGTAGAGCAGCAATCAATCTAGGACATCAAATGCAGCAGCAGCACATGATAATAGATTAACCACTGAAGATGTGGATGGAGGCTCTTCTCTAAAGCAATACATGCTATTTTCATTCATCATTGAATCAAAACATAATAGAGAAGGAGTTCCTCTCATATTTACCCACAGACCATGCAAAAGTCACCAAGGAGGAGCCAAGCTGGTTCTTCCAGCAAGACAGCCTGGAAAGGAACTAAGTACAGTCTGCCACCTCCATCAGCTTTCCTCTTTCTATATATACATAACTGTTGTTTCTTCCAGAGGGCTGACTTGTGGTAGCAACCAAACATCTCTGTAGAGCCTTTCTTGGTGAGTTACCAAGGTATGGTCAAAAATGCTGAAAGCCTGACTGATCTAGACACTGTAATTAGCTCAATACTTATATTTATCTTTTTTTAATTTTTTTTTTTTAAGAAACCATCCCTCAATTGCACTTGCACAGATGGGAACAAAACCACAGCTAAAAAGTAAATGTTATAAGGGCAAATTAAGTAGCAATTGTGAAAGGTTGAGATTCTATAGCGGTGAAAGATAAAACCAGCGATTTTTACACAGGCAGAAATCTCAAACCAAATGCCAACATAATGCAGAACAACATGGGTGACAAGCTATCAGGTTAGACATTTTGCTACCATAATATGCTCCCTGTTTGGCCTCAAAGCAACTCTGTGATACACTTCCAAATGAATCCCAAGGAGCAGCAGTGAGTTCCCTTTGGACTTTCTCAAGCACACAGACTTACTACTTGCTCAAAACCTGCAGGTTACATTTCAAGCAGCTTCCAACAGAGACCAGCTTAGCAGGGACCTGACTGGATCAACTCCTATCTGTTCATGTGCCAAAACTGCTGCACAAAGACTAAAGACACCCCAAATCTAAACCCCAGATGGGGTAACCCACAGTGCACAGTAAGGGCTTCTCTGAACTGGGGGAAAAAATCTAGAATGTCCCATTGTGGAAGCCAGCATGGAGCCACTGTAGCTAATGACACCAAGAGTTAAAGCAGTCACACCACTTCAGCACAACAAATGGTTCTGAGCCTGCGCTGTTTGGACACGAGCAGAATTGTACAAAAGTACCACTGAGGATAAAAGCTTTTCATGAAGTATGACCCCAGAGAGGGCCACTGTTACCAAAGATGGAAGATGTTCACAAAAACTTCCTCCTCTACAGAAACACTGACGGGATGAAGGATGAATGACGTGCTAACCACATTAAAGCACCATTTGGCTATTGCTTTTCAGGCAAACACAAGGATAACCCGCATTCTAGATAACAGGCAGTGTTTAGCAATATTACAGGAAAAACACAGGAGTACATATTTCTGGCTTCTGTCTGTTAACAGGTGTGGCTATCACAAGCGTATGAAATCTGGGAAACACTCTGACCTGGAATAATCTACAAAATTATTATTACTATTAAGTTACACAGCAGCCCTCAGACTCCTCACAGCTACCACAACATCCCACAGCTACCACAGTCCAGTAGACAAAAACATCCTGGAAAGTTGCAGAAGTGGAGATTTGAAGCTCTTACCCTTATTTTTGGTGGTTTCTCAAATACTACAATTTTGTCTGGGGTTAACAAAAAATAAAAAAATTCCTTTTGCCCACCTTTGTACTCTAGAGAACGGAAATATAAATCCACTGCTGGAGTTATTCTTTTTATAACAAAAAAAGAGGTTGCCAAACAAAACCCAGTAAAACTATCTCCTCTCCTCATCCCTGTTCCTGTCAACAAGGTGTTGATAACACCATTTAAAAGGGGTCATTTAAATGTTAATATTCTCAAACACAGGCAAAGTAAGAAAGTCAAGCCTGGAGAAATAGTGTTTAGGATGGGACGACCAGCAACTCTCCCTCTCGTCCCTCCAAAGATGTGATCTTCAACAGTTCCACCTTCAGATGACCTTGAGATTGGCTCAGTTGTTTAAAGTGTGGTGTTAATAACACCAAGGTTGTGGGTTTGATCCCTGTAGGGGCCATTCACTCGATGATCCTTCTGGGTCCCTTCCAAGTGAGATGATTCTGTGATTTTATCTAAAACGTACACTGTGTGCTTTGCATATGTGAAGGATATAATAAAAATTGTACTTGTGTGTGCTGAGAGGGAGGGTGTGTAATCCAAGCCTGAAGACTGATGGGGAAACAAACCCAAAACAGAGCAAGCAGGAGAAAAGTAAACCAACAAAAAAAGCCACTCCAGAAAAAAATCCTACTCCACCTTCTTTTTTTTTATGGAAACTGCACTGAAAGATGGGACTGCAGCTCTCTCTCATTCTCCTGCCATTACCATCTCCACAGTGGTACAGTAGGATTACCTGATTTTATATACTCTTTTGGATTTCTGCCTCACAGACAATAGTCACTCTCTCCCGACATTACAGAAGCACTAAGAAATGAAGATTGCGTAAAACTCCTGTTGGACAAGAATTGATTTTGGCAGCAATGTCAGATTAAGTAATCTATGCATCCAGGTGAAGCTTCACAGGAATAGTTGAGCCTGTTTAAAACCCTGTGCTGTCAAAAATACAAATTAATTTCCTCCCTCCATTGGCTGGCTGAGTTTCTGACAGTTTAGCAAATTGAATTGCATCACTGAGGAGTCAAATAAGCATTGGAGCTGCACAAGAGAGGGAGCAGGTACTACACAGCCAGTAGCCAGGAAGGGTGAAAAAGGACTACTTTATATACTGGCAAAAACCAACTAGCTTAGTATTGTTCATACCTTCTGAAAATTCATTTTCCATTTATCTAGAGAGTTGTGCTTGCACAACTGTTTTCTGGGGCAATGCTGTGAGCTCAGTCAGGGAACTAAACTGGGTTAAGGAATATTGTATTAAAAGTAGCCTCTACTGTCACTTTCCATAACGTACACCAGTTTTCCAGTCCAGCCTGCGAGAAACAGTACCGGTATAACTCTCCAGAGGAAGCAGGACAGGAACAAGTTACTGTGAGCAAGGGCAGCTTAAACGTTTTGACAGCACTGCTGAAATACTCATCAGACTGAGATGGAAAAAACCACCAGCAGGTATTTGAGCAACTGTCCCAAAAAGTGTGCTAAAGTCGGAATAACTCCAAACCAATCTGTCTTCAGTTTTCCACTGGGCTGGTATACAGTATTATCTCAGTAAGACAAGCCAAGAGCTAGAATTTCACTGAACAATGCAATTTGTCCTTAAAGCATGCACAATTGATCTCTCAGAGACTTCCAGCTGTACAGCAGCCAACTCTGCAACTGCATGTGCTCAATGAAGCCTCCTCTTAGTCAAGACACATAACCCACACAAATATACATTTATTTAGAAGCTTACATGAACTTGATCTAGCTGCATATTTATTCTTTCCAATAGGAAGATGGCAAAATTTAACAACTATCACAATTAAAAACAATATTTTTTTTCTCCAATCTGCACACTGAGCAATTACAACTCCCTTATAATTAAAACCAGGCTACCTGCAACCTTGTCTTAGCAGCATCAAGTAGCATGTTCCCGTGCCATGGCTGTACAAAACTAAAGCTGCTCAACACAGCGTCATTGATGAAGCAGATGTCTGGAGAACAATCTACTCAACAGCAGCAGAAACAATTCTGTTCTGGTTACTGTTGAGACAGCTAGGCTTAGCGAAGTCTCTCTTTTT
>VXBT01012859.1:1545302-1637458 GCA_013400235.1 Oriolus oriolus
TTTTTTGGCAGAAACTGTGTGTTATTTCAGCCAAATGGCAAGTCATAGAGATCAGGATAATGCCAATTTAAAAAATGCTGAAAATTCTTCATAGGCCTTCCTTCATTTCCTCCCAGTCATGAGATCACCCTTATTATTATTATTACTTGTAATAACAAAAATAAATATAGATTCCTTTTATCAACTCCTTGGTCTTTCAATATTTACAGGGTGTGAATTACATTTTCCTTTTCTTGCTTTATAAGGCATTATGAGGAACTCTTTTCCTTCTAAGGAAGGCTGAGAGTCTGTCCCAGTCACACAACTCTTCTGATACATCAAGAAAAAACCCCACAACTTTAGCAGTCTTCTGCTACATCACAAAGACTATCTGTACAGACACGATTTTCTGAAACACAGGTTCCAGGCTCGACTATGGAATACAGCTCTGAATGAGAGAACTATGTTATCACAGATGGGGTAGCAAGAAGATATGATTCTTTCTTCCATCTTGCTTCCTGAACATACTTTTTATCAGTCATTACGATATCTAGGACTCAGCAGCATTGCTCACTTTCTGCCCCGTTTTAGGGCGTTGCACCCTGAGGGGGGAGCGGAAGCAGCACACCCTCACACTTCCCCTCCAGACTGTCTGTACATCCAAGCAGACGCACTGCACAGTCAGCTCCTCTTAACCAGGCACGGACTGGCTTCTGAAAAAAAGGTTTAGCATTAGGAGTAATACAGAAATCACTTTCCAAAAAGCCTCAGAAAAGAAAAATAGCTGCCTGCACAAGCCCACCCCATGCTTTGATGATACAAATGCGCTGTCTGAGAAATGACTGGACATCATGGATAATTATAGAATGGAATCAGCATTTACTTCTTCATGACGTAACTTTTCTTGCAGTCTTTTCTATAATTTATAGGTCACCCAAACCATAAAAATGAACATAAAACTATCTCTTTTTTTTTCTGTTTTTGAGTTAATAAGACTCGTAGCAATGCTGTGGAAGCAAGAATGAGCCTGAAGGAAAAACAAGATAAGCCATCTCAGTCAACAAGATCAAGATACATGTGGACAGTTTCTGAGACCTTGCATCTCTGCTGATGTGAACATACTCATATTGACAAGACCCACTCTCAGCTTCACTAGGGCCCCATGCATCCTACAATCTGCCTACCACCAACGCCTATGGCTTTGTGCTTGAATACACCATGCCCACAGTTCTCTGTTCTCTAACACATTCTAATTTTCTTCAATATTCAGGAATATAACATATGGAAAACTAACTAGGAAACACTGTTATTTCTTGTCAACTTTTTATATTACTACTTCTCTTCATCACCTGCAAAAGGAAACAAGTAACTAGAAATCCAGGGATTTACATTCTCGTACTCTGGTCACTGTAGTTTAATAGTCATCAGCTTCACCGAAATAATGACTAAGTAGCACAATAAACAAGGCCAACTATAAATAAAACATAGGCCTTTTCCTCAGTGAAAGTTATATAAAAAGATGGAGTCTTGCTTTCCAGAGGCTACCCAGTAAAACTTAATTACACACTCAAATTATAACTTAAGAGCTGCCTTTAACATGAAATCTGTGTGCAAAGAAAACTTCAGAGCAACTTTGCACTGAGCACGACGGTACTTCTAATGAGCACTGCCTGGCCCTTTGGGGAAAATAGAGAATAAAGCTTGAATTAACAAAATGCATCGATTTCTAGCACAGCTGCAGCACACTACGAACAGAGGCGCCACTCAGCCTGGGCTTACAGATGTAAGGCTGTTCCCAGCTGCATTAACCCACGGGCAGCTGGCACAGCACACAGAGGGGATCCCTGCAGAACACCAGCAGCCACCCCACAGGGTATGTCCCATTCCTGCTCTCCCAGAGTCTTAGTGCCAGTCCCCAGGGTGCAATACAAGAGCTGGGACAGCCACCACCCTCACACTGTTTCACAGCATGACTGCTCAGGGACACCCCTAGGCCAGTGTAATGGTTTGCTGCCTTTTCGGTATCCACTGATGACACTTCCTCTCTTGTTTCTTCAAGCCCATAACTGAGCAGAAAACTAACTGTAGAGAGTTAGTTTTCTAACAGCATCATGTACTTTGCAATAAGTTAACAGGCTGAATTGGCTTTGTGGAGCACTCAGACACTGGAACCAGCTCCTGGAAAAAAGCAGGACTGGGCTGAAGAACGGGGACTAACACACAAGAAACGGGAGGAGACGACAGGGAGCTGGACCATCTCTCAGCAGCACCAAGACATTAGGTTTGTCTCAGCTGTATGGATGACTCACAGCCCCATTCAAACAAGGCTGGCTCTACAGGAGTAGCCCCAAGGTGGCTAAGATAACTCCATAGTGAAGATACACCTTAAATGCATCTTTATAAATTACATTGTCTTCTAAAACTGGGCTATGAAAGAAGTTTCTGCCTCATCCAGTGTCGCAAGAGTCTCAAAAACACGACACAGAGTCCAGCGTTCGAGAGAGTAAAGTGAAGCGGAGTTTTTTTATTATTTTACAAAGCGGCTTATATCTTTTAACTCGTTTGAAGTTTACAGAAATGTCAAGAGGCTATTGGACCTCTGGTCAGCCACCTACCAAATTCATTGGTTACTTCTGCCAACACTTATTTTAAAATATTTTTCTAAGCAAGAATGATAACAAACTGCAGCTGCACAAAACTTAATTAATTTACAAAAACTCCCAGAATTGTTTATAATAGTTTTGCTTGGGAAAAGAGAGAAAGAGAGAAATCTCACAAAAATGCTGGGAAAGTTAGAAGGCTTCACTGCTGACAGCTTTTCTAGCAGTCACAATCCAGAAATTTCTGGCTCCTCATTCCTCCTCTAATACCTACCCCCTGCCCTTTAGAATGCTAGTATAATTGTTAGTGTAGGTTCACCTACAGACACTGAAATGACCATGGGCAAGTAGAGGTGCAGGGCAAAGGAGAGAGAAGAGCATTTTGTTCTGAAGCATTTTGGTGACCCAGTCAGCCACACAGCCCACAAGGCCACCTTGTTGAGGGCACTGAGCTCAGGTTGGGAGCAATGGTGAAGAGGCCTTCAATTTATCTGTACAGTGAGCATCTTGTGTGGGACCTCTTACTAACAGTAGTGCAGAGAGTCCAAGCAAAAACAGGAACAGAGAATGTAAGAGGGCAACTGACTGAATGTAGCTGCCTTTCTTTGACAGCCTAGGGCACTAATGAAAAAAAAAGTTTCTTTTCTTTCTTTTGAGGAAGTAGTTTGTCTGTTGGCTTAGTGTGCTCACACAGCAGTGAGTGACAGACCCTGATGTGAGGGAACAGATTCAGTACTTTGAAGTGAGATGAGAAAGGCAAGCAGCAGCACCATGGCAGGCTCAGGCTGCTGTGCCTGTGTATGTTTGCTCCTTTCATTAAATCCCGAGTTCTGTTAAATATGCACTCATCAGCCAGTGATGCACAGTATAAAAGCGGAAGGGAATGTACACCACAGCACAGATGTCCTTGCTTTACAACTCCCTTTGCAAAACCAGACCTGGAAAAACCTGACCTGCTGACACCCTCAGGAGCTGCAGAATGTCTAGGCTGCTGAACATGAAAGACTGCAGCGAGTACTAAGAGCTCATCAACACGTGAAGCTGCTGGAAACTCTTGCAGTCTGAGACTTTGTCCAGTGCCCAAACTCGAGAGTGCTTCTCCCCACAGACAGAAACTGATAAATACATTAGACAGGTAGACCAATCAATGCATCTTTGATGACACATTACATCAGCAAAAAAGAAAAAAATTAAATCCCTCAAAATGCAGGCTACTTACAAAATAAAATAAAATAAAATTTAAAAGGCAGTAAACTCTGTTCATATGTCCAGTTTACAAGCCTGCTGTGTGGTTTGAAAACTTATACTTTTGGTCAGCACTTATTGCAGGGTATAATTTGCTAGGCAGTTCTTTCAACAGTAGTGTTGCCTTTAGTAGCTTTCCTCCCAAACAGTTATTTTTAATCAAGACCAGTCTGCTACAGCTTGGCTCATCCCACAGCTACAAAACAGCAGTACAAACACATCTGAAGGGTGAGGAAGGCACTCACTTTAGTCTTAATGAAGCTAAAAGAAAAGATTATCAAAAATCTGAATGTTCCCTATTTCAATAGAAAATAAAATGCTTTACTTTAAGTACCTTCTACAGTGGAGCAAGTTAAACCATTTAAACTAAATAACGTCATAACAAAATAAACCAGAAGAGACTGTTAATCTTCCTGTGTTCCGATCTTCACAGGCATATGTGAGCCCATCCATTTAGAATACTTTTCATTAGTCCAGCCACTGCGTACATGTGTTTACATCACCTTAAATTTGTCTTTGCTTTTAAACTTAATTGGTCCATAAACAACAAATATCACATGAACATAAGAAAAGTTGACAAATTTGGTAACTAGAAGCATTTTCTTTCTAAAGTGGCATAATATGTGATGTGTGCCACAGACCACATCACTGCAAAAAATAAAGACTATAACCCCAACATGCTGAATATTAAACCACGAGCATTTGGAAATCTAGTGTATAGCTGTAGTTAGACAACAAGGATTCAGAGTCCCATAAGCCATTAACCACATAATGGGCAGGGATCAGGGAGAGCTTGCTTCTACACTGCCCAATCTATTGACTACTGAATTCCAGAAAGTAGTTAATTTTTCCGCGGAAAATCCACAGTATATCTTGTACAAGACCCTCAGAGACCGTTTGTGTTCCATTTCAAAGACCACTTACTACTTCTGCTTCACCTCCTAACACTATTTACTTCCTTGAATCCAAGGGAAATCGAGCACATTTTGAGGGGATTTGAACTGATTTCAGTTTTCTTTCTCTCAGGCAACGGTGTGGGTATTGATTTCTTCCTGTGTAGTAGAGGTTGACACTGACTGCAAATCTCTTACTTGAAATCAAATGCTTACTGTTAGAGCATAATTTAATAGTGCAACAATCCAGTTGATACTTTTCTGCTGCACCCTCCACATTAAGCCAATGGACACTTTCTCAGGACTATGGTCCTGAATTTCACCAACAATGAAATTTGGTACAGTGCTCTGGTGAAGAGTAAGTGTGTTTTTAGAGGTCAGCTTTCAATTTCATGACAAAAAAACCCACTGGCATTAGAAAAAATCCCATTCAGAATCAAAACAATTAAAAATGGAAATAGAGTAAAGCATTTTTTACATGTGGGTTTTACTCCACATTTTCTCAGTAATGTGAAATTTAAAACATAGTTTTTAGGTGACATCACTTAAATATCAGCCTTTAAATATACTATCAATGGCCTATTGAAATTCCAATGAATAGAGAAGAAACTAGGACCCCAGTCTCCCAAAACTTTATGGAACAGGAGGTACTTGCAACTTCCTACTTTGCTCATCCCCAGTCCTGACTAGGCCATTGTTAGGGAAAATTAAAAAAACAATATCTCATTGATAATTAATATACTATCCTAGCAGCTCAGAACTCTTGAGGTATTTATTTTCTCAACTCAGAAGGAGAGCATGAAATCACCCCACACAGAAGGAAAGCCAGAGATTAAGCAAAATACTTACTCTGTGCCACTTTCAACCATTTGCGTTAGGAGGGAAATGCCATCCAGGTTTATAAATTCTTGGGCAAATGTAACATCCCGTGAGTAGTTGGCCAAGTCTTTCAGTGCTTCTAACTTTGCATCCATACTAGAAGACTGGATCCTCTCATGGAGCTGCTGTGCATTTTGAGCCTAAGAGAGAAACAAAACACACAAAACAAAACCAACAAAACAGCTTTCATTAAAATGAAAATCATGAATAAAATGTCAGTGTAAGCAGGAACAATGGCCACGTTTAATATTAATGATATTTAACACTTCCATGCTCAGAAAAGATTGAGTAGCTCAAATACAAATTACTTTTGTAAAAGTATATTACTTGTGTATTACTTCATTATTACCCGTAATTATCTGGACTCTTGCAGAATCATTAGCTGAGCAATGGATAGGTGTCCCATTGTCTCAGGCAAAATGTAAGCATTACAAAAGACAGCCTTTGGCTTGAAGAGCTTTTGTGTCAAATCAGTAAGAGTAGAAATGAAAATAAAACAAACCGCATCAGACAATCTCAGTAAAATAATAGTGGCACTTCTTTTCCTGTCAACGCTTACTCAGGTTACACATTTCTCATCACCTTTAGCAACAAAGACCACATACTGTCCTAACCATGTTCCATCAATAGAGATCAGATCTTCTGCTCCTTCCTCCCCCTCTTCTTTTGTTCACAGTCAGTTCAAACTTTCACATACCCTCTTAACAAGGAGTGTAGGAACAATTACTTCCCACATAATACTATGATATTATCTGCCATACATCTTTTTGCATGTTCAATATCCTCATGTTGTGCTATTCTGCCCATTTATGTTTCAAATAGAGGATGAGATAGTGAAATTCAAAATAGACACTGATAATAAAAAGCTAAAGAAATACTTAAATATTGCATATTAAATTGCTTCTCCCTTTAGCCACACAAATACTTTAAAATACATCTCACGTTTTCAATTTGATGCTTTCACTTACCTGAACAGAATACCCAAAAGCTTCAGTTAATAGCTAGCTAGATTATACTTTTTAAAGAAAAATAATCCTCCTCCCTACATATAGAGATATTTGCAAAATTCTGTTTCCTAAAGTTCATTTCTTACCTTCACCCAAGGAAAGGTGAACGAGAGGCTATGTGTCATTAGGAAAACAAATTAAATGTAAATTCTGCTGAGAGTTATTTTCTCTGAGATGATGCTTATTCTTTCTCAGATGGAGAAAAGGCTGTGCTGACAGACAATTCCTTTTCTGTTCAAGTAATGACTGTACTCTTCACAGAGATGGTCATCTCTGAAGATCAAGATTCTGAGAAAGAAGTCACTTTTAGTGCAAGCGAACATTTAAACAAGGAGCCCAGAAAAATAACCATCACTGTGTTGTTACAGATACAGCTGCCTAGCTACATAACTTTGATTGCTTCAAAAACATGAATAAATTAAGTGCCCCAACGTCCTCCAATATCAGCAAGGTTTAACTTCTTGTTTTTAGAAAGAAAAACGAATGCATAGCCTCCAGCCAATATTTGGCCAGAACACCTGTGGTAAGGAGCATATATGGGGGGAGATACCTTCTAGTTAGTACAACTGTGGTTAACATCTTCAGTTAAGATAGAATTGAAAAGAAATGAAAAATCTTTAGTCCTGAGCATTTTTATGCCATAAGTATAGGGTGATGCAGCCATAGCAGTTACATTACCTCTAAAAAGGCAGAATCCTATCATCCAAAAGGTCTTTCTGCCACTGTAAGTTACCTACTCTATTAATGGATTTGGGTTGTAATGGGGAAACAATGGCTTATACAGTCTCTCTGTAATGGCAATGTCTGTCCAAATGGAACCTACAAGAATATTCTCTCAAGCTTAAGCAGGTGGTAAGGTAAATCATTTGCCGAAGCCCATGGAGGAAGTAAAAATAGATACCACTTACTTTCAGCTTCCAGGATAACCACAGAATACTTCCCCCAGCCCTTTCCCTTCATCAGAGGGGTGAAGAAAACTTTGCTAAAGTACTCTTCTATAATCAGCTACAAAAATTCACCACTATTATTACCCGAACCAGAAGTTCAGCAGCCAGCTCCTACCTTACCAAACTACCTCCTTCATGGAGCCATTTCTTACTCTGGACTCCCCACTTTTAATATCCCAGAAAGACTCAGAGATGCAAAGCATTCTCAAAACATTATTATTTCTCTGAATACATGTAATGTCTGAATTCCTGCCCACCTCAGAAAAGAAACACTCTGGAAAAACTTCAATACTGCCATGGTAGCTGCATTCCTCTAACTTTGGAAATGATTGCTCAAATTTAACCTTAAGCCTATTAAATCTGTGCACATGGCCTTCTCCTGCCTGCCAGAGTTCTTCAAAGTTACCACCCCCACTATCTGCCTGCTGAAGGAAGTTCTACTGAACTGGAAGTTCTTCCAGCTTTCCATGGGAACCCAATCCTCTAAAAGCTCCTGGATTTAGTGAAAATGAAACAAATGGGAAAGGTGAACAAAAGAAGCTTGTTCAGAGTGACTGAGCGGCTCTCCTGAGCGGCTCAACCAATAAGTCTGTGTGAGCAAACCTTGGGCAGCAGAGCTGTGGCCAAACAGGTGGGGACTGTAATTGCCTGTGTAGCACAACAGCAAGCAAGAAAAACATGTGAGTATAGCCAGGAGAACATCCTCTTCCAAACCCCTTCACAACACACTGTGCTGTGTAAACAACACTTTGTCTTCATACATATTGACAACAGATTATTTATGGTCAGGTTCACCCTTCCCCTTGAGGAGGGGGTCCTGCCCCTGGCAGAAACACCTGGGGCTGGTGAAATGCTGCTGTCAGCCTGTCAGACTTCCATTACACATGTATCCATACCAAGCATGGAAAGAGCTAACCCTCCCTCTCACCAAACCAGAGAACACCAGGACAGGGACGTGCGTTAGCAGCTCACCTACACTGCACAACAGCAGCATGAGCAGGACCAACCTATCAACTGAAACCTGTTAATCTTCTTTCCTCTGCAGTCAGTGAGAGCTTTGAAAGTCACCAGACTAAAACCAAAATATTATCTTAGATCAGAGACAGCTTGGAACAGTCTACAGAGCACAAAAATCCATGCTACAAAGGTGGTTCAGCCATGTTTAAGCACATAAAAGAGTGCTTACTAACATTATAGGTTTTATCTGTCTATGCCAGAGTTCCATCAGCAAGGTTTACACACAGTTGCAGTTTTCTTATGTTAAACAAGTTTTGCAAGACACCGCATCCAATAAACCTTGCTCCTTCTATTAATCGGAAGAGAAAACAACAGACAAATGGCAGAGGAGATCTTGATTAAAGGGGTAAACATATATGTGTCTCAGCAAGAGTGCTGGCACATGTCTCACTGGAAACATGGGCAAAAGTCATATTGCCTATTGTCATCCCCAAATGCCTGATGGGTGAAAATATTGCCTTGGTTAACACCATGCAGTTCTCAAAAGCCTTCTAATTCTTGTTGCCATAGCACTCATACATGCTTATGCAATGTACAGCTCACTTATGAGTGCATTAAAAAATGAAACCTGGATGAAATATGCTCCAAATGCTTACCAGGGAGCTATTTTAATGATTTACAAGCCATCAGTGGATGGACAGAGAGCGTAGCTCATTAAAGCCATAGCAGAGCTGGCTGCCATGTCTGCATTCTTACTGAAATATCATTCGGGTAAGAATAAACATAAACATATAAACCTTCGCAACTGAGAATCATTAGAGGGAATTAACAGAAATATGGCTGCCCAAGCAAATGAAAGGCAGAATTAACTGCTCTCCAAGGAAGGAAGGAAGGAAGGAAGATGGGAAGCTTGTAAAACCTGTGCTGTTGAAGTCCCAGCATTTCAAAAGGTTGTCAAGTGGCATAAGCCGCGTGTCTAGTCTTAAATGACTTGTTCCAAGGACATCCAGAAAGGTTGCCTTTAGGGAGTAGCAGTGCTTAAAAGGAGCAGCTTGATGAGATTGTCAGCTTAAAGAGAAAACTAATGACCTAAATCCAGGATGTGACTTTCTTAGAAACTCAAATAGCCGTTTGGAGGTTAAGAATCCCAAGATCATCCTAAACAAGGGATTCTGCTGAACAAATTATCATTTCTTTGCCGCTCAATACTTTGTGCAAACTTTGAAAGCAACTCTGAAACCAGACATACGCAGGCCTTCTGTACAGAATACAAAATACAGCGAGTAAGGACAAGAGGGAGGGCACAGATCCAAAGGCAACCACTATCAAACACAAACGTGCGATGGAAGAAAGTAGGACCGTTGATTTAAATTGCTGTATGCAATCAGTTGTCTTCTTTATCCTTTACAAAAAGCAAATAAAGTAAGAGTGTTGTGATCTTCCCTGCAGATTTAGTCACATTAGTCATTCTACTAGAAAAAGAGCATACAGACTGTCAGTAACTACGAAACACAGCTTTGTCCTCACCAAACAGGTGCATTTCTGTGGTTTAATTTAAATCATTCAGTGTTGAAACACCATGGTGGCTTAAACTGCTGCCTTTTCCTGGATTTTTATTGCCATTTCACCTACAACTGCATATATGTCAGAGAGCAACGGGGGAGTGGATGCATGACATAATCATCATTGTAAACATACAGATTCAGCAGACCCACCAAGGCTGACTAGCATCTGATGCCAGGTAAGCAAGAGAGATTCTATTTTAATTAATACATACATTAATGGTTAACATTTTTTACATGAGCACTGAAGCACAGTTTCTACATCTAAAGCCTTGTACAGATGTGATACACGGAGAAGTCCTATGGAATGATTACAGGCAATGAAGGATGCAGTAACAGGGAAATGGTTACCTCTAGAGTCTTGCACTCAACCAATGACAAAAGCATTACAGATGCATAGCCACATGTATTACATAAATATGCCTTAAAATAAGTTTAGGTAGCCACTTCTCAATGCTTTATAAGCATTTTTTTCTTCTGGCTGCATTTGAAACAGTCTCTTCCACTTACTATTCAGAATATGCCTTCTGAAACCTGAAAACATCAGATTAAACCTTTATCTATAAGAAGACAAACTGCACTTCTCAAATCTACAATGAGCAGATAAATATAAAAGTGGCTCATTGACCCCCATGGTCAGTGCTTCTGGTATAAGGTTCAATTAGCAACTAATTCACCATTACATGATAAACATAATCACAATCATAGGCTAGAACTGCAAAAAGTTATGCATTTACAGAACTTCAAATACATGTTCAAGCAATTGTAGATCAAAGATTACCAACTAGATCCTCAAAATTTTACTTAGAAGATTCAGATGTATAAGCAGAAATATGTTAAAGAACCCTTTATAATTCCTTGTCTGATTAGATCACATATAAATAAAAAAATACATGTTCCTCATATCTGTGGAAGCATTCAGAGAAAATACTATGATGACTATTACTAAAATCCTTTATTCACGTGATGACTCACGCTACAAATGCTTGTACATCTGCCTACAAACAACTTACAGGTTTGAGAACTCAACTGATCTCTGACCCAGGGATCAAAAAAAAACGTGACAAAAGCAAATATCAGGCCCCACAAATACCACATCAGAAAAACCCCCTTGATTCAGGGTTTAAGGTATACAGTTCATGAGCAAGGCATTTTTTGTAAGTGACCAAGAAGCTGCTTTTAATAAACAGTATGTGCTCAAATGATCAGTTATGTTTGAAAACCATTAAATTAAAAAAACTACGCCGGTCCCTTCAATTTAATTTCCCCAGTACTTTATCATCTTTTTAAAATGATTAATCATTTGAAGAAGGATTTGTGGGATCTGATTGAAGGAATCCTGCCATTGCACACACTAAAAGGTTGGACTTTGCTTGCTGCATTGCAGGACACAAAAGTCCTTTCGGATCAGCCTCACACTCGGGAGCAATTACAGCTCATTTATACACCTACCCACCATGCACTGGAATATGGTTATCACAAAAGAGACAATAGCAGTACAGCATTTCAGTTGTCACATATGTTCAAATACAAAGAAATGTTGCATAAGAAACTTTCCATGAGTCCCTTCAGAAATGCAAATGGACAAAGGGGGAAAACAGGTCACGGAAAACTGCAAAAACACACAATAGCCCAAAGAATTGGTAAGAAAGATGATAGGAGAGGTTAAAATAAATAAGAAAGATGATATAGGAACAAAGATAATATGAAAGAAATTCAATCTGCGCTCAAGTTACCTAGGAAACAGAGTGTCTGTGTGGTGAGCGGTTTATAGAGGAAAAAAAATAGCATTGTTTAGAAAAAAACAGTCTTTCAGAGAATCTCACAAACTTAGCAAACAGGCCTACGGAAACAAAGAAGCAGTTCAAATTCCCACCAGGCCTAACGACTGGCGTTTGCAAACTTTTAACTCAAAGAAATTTAAAATAGGCACATTGTAAATCTCTCAAGGCAAGCATTTATAATGGATTTAGCAGCACACCATAACTGCAGTTCTGCCCTTGCAGTATTAACAATGGTTTTCAGATAAAGGTCCCTGTATAGGCATACAAAATAATCTAAATTCGAGATGAAAAAAGAGAAAGTATTTAACATTTATATTCATGGAGTTAGATTTCAAATCCTCATTTTAAAAAAGTCAAACCAACAATGCTGGTTTACTGTTTCTAGATAAAACTACCTTTCTTTTCTCTCTCTTTTTAATCTTTAATAGTACCTACTCTGAGTACATGAGCAATAAATAATTTGAGGCTAATGACAACAAGACTCAAAAAGATTGCATCTCATCCTTCCACCCAATTTTCTGTGACTCAGGCCATGCAAATGTAAAGGGTGCAGCCAGACTACTGGCTGTCACGGTAATAAGCTGCATGAAAATTAAGGACTAGAAAAGCATTTTAAGTTCATGCAGCCTTCAGAACTGGTCAACACGACTCCTCTCAACTCTTCAAGGAAAAAAGTTTCCTCAAAAGGCTTGTGAAGTTCAGGACAGATTTTTTTTTTCCCCCCACAACAGCCAGGAAGTAGGCAGCTCAGGCCTCTGAAACTACAGGGATACATCCCAGAAACCGCATAATCCATATGTGGCTTCTTTTCATTTTTCTCCATCTTTTTCTCCTTTCCTAATTCCTCTACCTTTTCATAAAGCTTTTTTTTTTTTTTTTCTTTTTGAGTATGATTTTTGTTTTTTGGGGGAAGAGAAAAGATAGTTTCAGCTTTATCCTGTCGTAGGATGGAAAAAACAGAGGGGGTGGGGGGAATTCAGAATCTTAATGCTTTCACATGATAAGAAAAACATTTTTCACCCAGCACTAAAAGCTAGGAAAGCATCCTTCCCATTTTGTAGGAGTGTATCATGCAGCCTGTTCTTCGCATTATCTCTTCCAGCCACTGTTGCTCTCATACAGAATTTCAGAGGGAATATGGAAACAGATTGCCTGTTAGCTTTTCAGGGTAAACGACAAGCATTGTGTGGGTCACCAGTCTAAGAACCACAGCTTGGAGGCCTTTAATCTATCTATTTTAGGTACTGCTATGATGACCATTTCGACAGTACCTTAAAAAGCAAAGAGACTTTGCTTTGTAGGGTGGGGACATGCAGAACTTCATTTTATACCTATTTAAAGAATACAAATACTTGCTAAAAACAATGTTCCTTCAAAACCTCCTTCCAAGATACCTCTCTGATTCTGGGAAAAGTTGACAAAAAATTTTAAAACATCAGGAAGTATGAAAATAAGCACTGGTTCAGGCATAAATATCACTACTGGAGAATAAAGGGGAGACCAGCCTTCTATCTTAAAACAGGATGGTTGAGTCACTCATAACTGCAGGCCAGTGCCAGAGTGGTCCACAATTTCTTAGGTAACAGGCAATATCTCAATTCCTAAGGACTTCTGTCTTGGTTAACTGACCCTAAGGCAAATCCCCAAAGAAACAGGACAAGCAGATGACAGTGCTGCACAAAGCCATGCCTTCCTCACTACTGGTAGTAGCAGAAAGTGTCACACACCCAAGATTTCCCTTCTGTGTTTGTAGGTCACATTTCCAATTGCACAAGGGATCATGAAGCCAGCCAGACATCTCCACAGATCAGTCACAGCACAGCCTCTCTTCAGTGAGGCTGCACAGTGCAACTGCTTGTGGATTTTGAGATGGGAGGATTCCGTGAATTGTCTGATGTGGCTCTTCCATGTTGTGGTTGCACAAAAGAATGATGCAGAGCATTTGGACTACATTGGTTCTTGATGGACTACAGACGTTGTTTTGATTTCAAGAGATCCCAAGTCTGGGAAGTACTGGAGTGGACATTTGTTCTTAAGAAGTCCCAAAGGTTAGAAGGAACTGGTGCTGGAGCTGTCTATTTCTGAGGAATTTCCATCAAATGGGGTTTACTCCACCAGGAAGTAGTTTTCCCATGTACAAGGCTGTTTTGGTGCTATATGCCAAGAGACTCTGGAGTGACACAGACACTGCCAGAGCCATGGTCTTAAACTGCTGTTTATTTTTTTTTTTTAATGTCTATAAAGCTTATATATAATGACCATTGAAAAAGGTGATGAAGAATAATGGAAACCTCTTGTCTTTGCCCAGCTGGCTGCTAAGAATTGCTTTCTGCTGAGAAGCTACTGGGTGGCAGAGTTTGGCCATAAGAGTGCTTTGAATCTGCAGAAGCTAGAACACCACCATGAAGAGGTAAACCATTTTAATGGCACACTAACTACATTTGTCAGCAAGGAAATGGGATTCCTGCTGCCTTAGACATACATCATCCAGGACTAATAGTGGCTTTTAGCATGTGGCAGCAGCAGTACTGCTCAACTCAGCAGGAAAACAGGTCATTACAGGGCAACCAGCAACTCTGCCGTGCTTTTCGGGAGCTGGCAACGAGACGGTGTGGGAGGAAAAAAAACCCAACAACAAAGAAACTCCAGTAAAATCTCAACATTACAGTTGCTACTCACTCAACACAAACCCAGAGATCAGGAAAGCTCTGACCTGAGCCACCCAGCAGAGCTCTCCATGATTCAAATCCCTGACCTTCCTCCCGGCTTCGAGTTCCGAGGTAGAAAAACTTGAGTGAGGCTACAATGCCAGCAGGGAAGCAGGGATATCTTGGATATGAAAGCTGCTCCCAGTGGAAGTGAGACACAAAAAAACCCACCCAGTTGTGCCGACAGTATCGCCAAATGTCACTTATTACCCCTGCCTCCATAACTCATAACTTTTGCTCCTGATGGGTTGTGGGATACACTGTGGGTAAAGCTTGAAAGTACACACATTAGTTCACAGTGATTTACTACTTGAATCTTCACTCTGAAGGAAGAGAAGAACAGAACAGTGACTCACTGGAGATGTTGTTAATCGAAGGATGGCTCCATTTTTTATTTCATTACGATTCTGAAAGAGAAAAATCCAAAGGTTTTACTTAAGACTTGCACACATAAAAAGATGAAACATGCATTGAGCAGAATGTCATGCTAAACCTGCAATAGCCCTTTCCCCCGTCTGCATGCAGAACTTCCCTCTTTCAGATGTAAGCTAGCATCTATTTTCCTCACTGAGGCATATAACATTAGCTTCAACAAATAGGTTGAATTCACATGACACTTAACCAACCTGAACTCTTTCAAGAATGACTTCATGTTTTTCAAAGTTGAGCTTCCACTGGCAACTTGTAAATATTTTTTTGAAATATACTGTCCATGGTGTCTGGCTCTGGTATCGTACATACTTGAGGAGTTCGTAAGTTTGCTGAAACCTGTCATTAAGCATCTGCAGGATTTAGAATTCATCCCACTGGCTCTTTATTTTGTATAACAAGAACATGCTGACTTAAACCACTGGAACCTACCCACTGAGCTCTGCCACCACGACTTTGCATTCTCCCTCAGAGTAAAAAAAGCATCACTGTTAGCAGTGTAAAGTTCAAACATGCCATAAGTCCTTCTCCTTGCCTGGCTGTCAGAAAGAGAGGGCAATTAAACATTTTCTTTTGGTTAAGCTCCCATAGCTGTGGCATAAGCTTACTATGGTATACACTTACAGCATCCTCACAACTTTGTGGTCAAAGCCCATGTGCACGGCTTGCCCCTGTGGTATGTGTAGGGGAGCCTCCCCTCTTTCAACAACTACCTCCTGTTCACCACAGGTCAGGAGAAGAGGTGCTTACAGCAGTGAACATACTGACAGGTACTGACTGTGCAGCACAATGCCAGTCATGGCTCAGCAGCTTGCTCATGGGCTGACACCCTAATCTGTCAGAGGAATTGGAGGAATCCCTAACAGTTTGAGAGAGAAGAGCTAATTTTGTACTGAAGACCACGTTGCAGGCTTTCTGCAGACTGGTGTTTTGCCAAGAAAAAATATGAAGGTGTATTTCTCCTCAGGCAGTTTTCCCCAAATTTGTTTCATCCTTCTTGTTCCCATTCTGATACATCTCAAATTCAAAATGCTAAAAACCAGATAAATCTTGCCTGAAACCAGGTCAAGTAGTCCCAAAATAAAACTCCAGTACATTGTCTCATTCTTGGTATCCAAGTCATCTGTGGGATCGGTTCTAGCTACCTCAAAGATCACTCTCCACCCACAAAGACTTCCTCACTCTAACTGAAATAATTGAAGTGCCAGACAACACAGGGGGTACAAGAGAGATGCTTTCTTACAGCATCTCTGCTGACATATGCAACGACTCTTCTCAGCCCTCAGCAGTCTCCTCCTGCCAGAACAGCCTCAGGGAGGCCAGCCAGGCTATACTCAAAAGAAGGGCAAAGAAGGGTGAGCAGCTAAATACTGGGTGACTTCCCACAGCACTAACAAAGTGCCAGATTTTCTCCGCTTGCAGTGAAACAGCACCAGACCCAGCTACATTCCATCATGTCTAAGGAATCTGTGTGAAGTGGCCATAGTGCATTTGTGTGGTTTAATCCCAATCAGTGCTGAGACAAACTCACTTCACAAACAGTTGTGGTTGCTTAAACTGTTACCACCTCCTGGATTTGCGGAGCTGAATAAAAGTAATTGCTTTGAGACAATTAGCCTAGGCTAAATCCACCTCCATCAGCAGCTACTGGACCTCAGCTGCATTAGGCCAGAGTGTGTGCATGTGCACAAGGTTCCATCAGCTTTAGTTGGCAGGCAGCAAACTCCAGCATGCAACAATATGAAAACCAGGGAATCAACAAGATTTAAACAACTTGAACTGTATTAATGACATTCAGAAGTTAAAGTTCACTGACATCTTTAAAAAAAAAAAATGGAGCTTAGACGTGGACTGTTCCTAAACATAAATAAGAGCACACACAGAGGCTTATTTTTTTAAGCAGTAAAACTTTAGGCCTAAAGTTTCTCAGGTTTCCTGCTGCAATTGACACGAACTGAGTACAAATGAGTTTGTGGTTTGCTTGTGACAAGTCACTTCATCTGGGCCACAATAAGCATCTCTGCAAACACTCCTAGTCCACTGCTAACAAGAGGTACTGGGCATAGCATGAGGAGGCTATATGGTGATCTCCAGAGACTTGAGAAGGAACAGAGAAAACACAGAGGAACACACAGAGTACTTAAAAACATCACTGGACTCCATTTTCTCTGCAGTCTTTCTGTTTAACCGTCAAGATGAATCTAAAAACATCAAAGCTTTCAGACTCAAAGGTGTAATGCTTGTCAGAACCCACAACACACAAGCCCATGGACCTTTCATCATGCCTGGCTCAGCGCAAGGTGTGTACATCTGTCCTATGCTTTAAATTCAATCACTGTATCACAACAGAGAGAGAGCTCATCTTCAACTCCTGGTTTAGAAAAAGGCTTAAGGAAAACTGCCCACGCCTTATCTCTGAAAGTATTCAAAGCATAAAGTCTCGAGCACAGCAAGCTAGCCAAAATTTGAAAAAGGTTAGCAGTTACACAATAAAAAAAATACAATTTTGTTTATCCATTCTAAATATTGGCTTAATCACACACCAGGAAATAGCGTGTAAGAGTCCAATTAAGCCAAGAGGCTTTCCTACATTAACTGTGTGATGCAGTAGTCAGCATGCCAGTTAATTTTAATTGCAACATTTACACACAGTTAATCCGCTTAGTATTAGGGATAGCATCCTGTGGATTTCTTTTCCAGGATAACAAAACATCATTACAGCAGCCCAGCTTTGGCAGTCATACTTATAAGCATCACTCCTATTCAGGACAGAACTCACTCCCACCTATGGTAGACAAATAAAAAAAAAAACAAGAACAGGACAAAAACTAATAAAAAATCCTTCTTCCAAGATATTCCCGACCTGTTTCTCAAGTGTACATGAGGTTGGTAGATTCATAGTGTTGATCAGTATTAGAAAAGCTTAATCCTGAGCAGTGAAGGAACTAGTGAAATGGTACTATCCAAAATGTCCCTTAAAAACTCTGTAACAGGAAAATAGATCTGTTATAAATGTTATCTAGGACAAAGACAGCAGTTATATCAAGGATACAAATAAGCCCCATCTGCAATATTTTATCTAGCAAGATATAATATATCACAAGATGATTTCTGTCTAATTGAGTAGGTAATATTTCCAAGATCTGTTTTCAATCAGACTAAATACTTTCATGAAGACACACAAAGAACAGAACACAGCAGGAAGTAGAGGATACCTGGAAAATTCATCTTGCATTCAGATTTTAGGACCCTCTGCCTTCTAACTTCACCAGCTGGAGCAACGTGAACCTACATGACTATAAATGCTTCAGAAAGCAGGAGAAGCAAGGAAGGAGAGGCAGTGGGGTAGCCCTGTATGTCAGAGAGTTTTCCATTCTCAGAGAAGTAAGGAGGGGGTTCAATAGAACTAGCTAGCCTGGAATTCTGGAGGGGAGATTTGTGCCTGTTTAGGAGCCTCGTTGACAGAACCCATTGGGAAGCAGTCCTGAGGGCCAAAGGAGTCCAGGAATGCTGCATATCCTGCATGACGGAAATCTTGAAAGCTCAGCAGCATGCCAGTGCTAGACAAGCAGTAGGAAAGCTCAGCCTAGCTGAGCACGAGCCTTTGGTTGGAACTCAGGAAAAAGAGGAGCTATTATGACCTTTGGAAAAAGGGGCAGCACACTCAGGAGGGCCACAGGGGTGTTGTGAGGTTATACAGGGAGAAAATTAGGAGGGCCAAAGCTCAACTAGAAATCAATCTGGCTACTGCTGGAAAACACAGTAAAACATGTTTCTATAAAGATATTAGCAACGAAAGGAAGACTAGGGAGAATCTCCATCAGCTGAGATTAGCTTGGTTAGAAAGAGCAAGGAGCTAAAAACAGCAAGGCTGGGGGTTCAATGCCCATATTGGGCCATTCACTTAAGAGCTTGATACTTGTGGGTCCCTTCCAACTCAGAATATCCTGTGATCTGGATGTGAGGGAACAAATAAGTGACAAAGGATGAGGAAGAGGCTGAGGTACTTACTTCCTTTTTTGCCTCAGTCTTTAATGGCAACAGCAGTTGTTCTCAGGGTACCTAGTCCCCTGCTCTGGAAGACAGAGATGGGGAGGAGATTGCAATCCCCATAATCCAAGGAGAAATGCTACCCCATTTAGACACACTGTCTATGGGGCTGGATGGAAATTACCCAAGGACACTGAGGAAGCTGGTGGCAGTCAAGCCTCACCAAGCCTCTTTCAAGCACTGATCAGCAGTCCTGGCTAACCAGGGAGGTCCCAGCTGACGGGAGATCAGCAGATGTGATGCCCATCTACAAGAGAGGCTAGAAGGAGGATGTGGGCACCTCCAGGCCTGTTAGTCTGACCTCAGTGCCAGGGAAAGTCATGGAACAGATCACCCTGAGTGACATCATGAGGCACATACAGGACAACCAGATGATCAGGCCCAGCCAGAAGGGGTTTATGAAAGTCAGGTCCTGCTTGACTAACCTGGTCTCCTATGACAAAGTAACCTGCTCAGTGGATGAGGGAAAGGCTGTGCATGTTGTTCACCTGGACTTTAGTAAAGCCTTTGACACTGTCTCCCACAGCATTCTCCTGGAGAAACTGGCTGCTCATGGCTTGGACAGGTGCATTGCTTGCTGGGTAAAAAACTGGCTTGACTGCCAATCCCAAAGGGTGGTGATGAGTGCAGGTACATTTAGCTGGTTACACCTAGCAGCTGGTCATCAGTGGTGTTCTCCAGGGCTAAGCAAGGTGGAGGTCAGTCTCTTCTAAGTAACAATCAACAGGATAGGAGGAAATAGCCTCAGGGTGCACCAGGGGTGTTTCAGATGGGATAGCAGGAAAAAATTCTTCACAGAAACTGTTGCCAAGCACTGGAACAGGCTGCCCAGGGAAGTGGTTGAGTCACTATCCTTGGAAGTATTTAAAAGATACGGCACTTGGGGACATAGTTTAGTGGTGGACTTGACAGTGCTGGGTTAATGGTTGGACTTGATTACCTTAGAAGTCTTTTCCAACCTAAACAATTCTATGCTCCTACGACTATCTTCCACCAGATTCTGCTTAGTCTCAAAGTTCCGCTTTCCTGTGCCGTACGCTACTTTGCCCAAAACACATGCAGGAGACTTGCAGAGACTTGCATCTAGAAAGCAAGCCTCAAGCATTAGCAGAGTCCACCAAACCATGCAGACAGATGACAGTGAGCAACTTCACTTAAAAAAAACCCTATCAGGATAGTGAAGCTATTTATTCAGAGCTTTGCTGCAGTGGCACTGGAAAATTTATCAGCTAAAATAGATTATTTTGCCATACATTTGTCTTATCATTTTAATAATCTGTTATACCCAGCAAAATGGCTCAAGATTTGGCTCACTCTAACTGGTTGGAATGGAATGTTTTCTTAACATATTTGAGGAAGACCTAGAAGTATTGGTTCCCATGGTTATAGCTCACTCAGTCTGTTCTTTAACCTTGACGAAACAGCTTTCTCAAGACTTCTCTAACCACCCTAGAGAATAATAGCCAAGAAATCTAAAATTCTTCTTGTGTTTATTACCTTTAGTAATAGATTCATCTGTATTTCCATACTGCTATTATTTTGTTGCACCTTCCTCCAAATGGACACAACAACAGAAAACTAGAGCTGTGAAATGCACTTTAAGTTAATGAGCCCATTACATTTCCACAAGGATGAATTTGTGCAAGTTGTAAATAAGGACAAAATGACACAAAATATTAGAGTTATAGAGTTCATTACTAAGTTAACAACTCAGGAAAGAGAAGCAAAGCACTGAGTCATTGTGCTACAGGATCCAGTAAACACTGGGTGTCATCAGAGGTGGCACTGGGAACAAGACAGAGGGCGTCGCTTTGCCACAACACAGGAACTTCACGTACCCACACACAGGGCACTGGCTGCAGCTTTGATCTTCACATCTTAGGAAGGGCACAGTAGTTTCTGAGAAAATGCAGAGAAAGGCAAGTGTCCAGCAGGCTTCAGCAGTTGCCTAAAAGGCAGGGTCTCCTCAGTTTGGAGGGACAAAGGACACAGGAAAGAATATAGTGGAAAACCAGAGTGCAGAACTGTTTTTACAAAAACCTGCAGTATAAGAACTTTAGGGTACTTGATGAAATCAGTAGGAGATCAGTTTAAAGCAGATAAAGAACATACTCTTCATTCAGAAGGCAGTAAACTCATCAAGCTTGCTGTCAGAGGTTATAAAAGCAGGCTGTATCAGCAGGTTCAAGAAGAGGTGACAGAGTGGCATGGCCTTTATGCAGGATATTAAATAAAAGTGTTGGTGTAGCCTCCCACACCTGTAGTACAACAAATTGGAACACTGAGGAAGCATAAAGAGACTGAAAGCCAACATCAGATCCTTACCCTGAACAGCATTTGCTACTGCTAGAACTAGAGACTCTGAGAGACAGATTATGAGATGAGATTTCATTTGGCTGACATGGTAGGGAATTTCTTAAATTTATCTTTAGTCACCAAAATATTTAATAAGATGTAAGCTAAGTTATACAGGTAATTACCAACATTGTGCTTTTTGGCATGACAGAACTGTACTGTTTTAGAAGAAATACTGATGCAATTAATCTTGTGATAAAATTTCTTTTCTGGGAAGCTGTTGAAAAGAAGCGACAACGTCTTCTGGTTTTTCATGTTACAATTTGATAACATTTTCCGTAAAAAATTAAGTAGTTTGTCTGAAGTTTCTAAAAAGAGGATGTTTTCTGCATGCTATTTATCTCTCTATTCAAGGATTACAGAAACTAGTAAATAAACCAAGCTAGACCAGGGGTGCAGTTTCAGGCTGTACCTTAGCCAGTGTGATTCCATAGCCCACAAGACACACAATTCTGCACATATCACTCCAGTGTGTGGGCTCCCAACACCTCCCTTACATCGAATCTACCAACACACAGCAGCACAGTCAACCACCTGACCTTAAAAAAGGGAACAATTCCTCTCCCCTTCATTCACAAAAAGGAGGAGAATAAAAAGTATTCCAGAGTCCAGAGTTTTCTTTTGGCAGATCTGTGAGTTGAATGAACTCACCATCCAGCAGCAGTCACTAGGATGTTAGTGAAGCAAAAATAAGTAAGAAACAGAGTAGAAAAAGAAACTTAACTACCTTTTTCTCCAGCAACCCACAGTAATACCAGCTTGACTGCCACTTAAACCACATCCTAAGAAAAAGACCAAACTTTGCATGATTTACCCATCTGCAGGTGAACTGATCTAGAAGGACAACATTGCCAGGCACCACTTGTTCTGCAGAGCAGAACACTTCAGGCAGACATTTTCCTGACACATTGAAAGAAGTTACACACAAGTTATTTTTAACCTGGATCAGTTCCCCAATTCAAGCAACCACACAGACACAGCACAGTTGTACCAGTAACACGGAAGGGGTGGGCCGATGACAAGCAGCCCTATCATCCTCTGATAAGTTTGAACATAAGAGCTGCACCCTGAAAAATAAACATCAGGAAATGACTGACTAAGCTGTGTTCATACTATTATTAGTAAGATTATGTGGAGAAATCAGAACAGGGCTGATATGGATACCAAAAAAACCCAAAACAAAAACCCACCAAACCCAAGTAAGGATTATCAAATTGAAGCCAGCTCTTCCGTGCAGGTCACCCGCCACATTCACTCATAGCACCACTGAGGGGTCAGCACAGGAGGAGTGGCTGCTTAAGCAGATGCTTAGAGAATAGCTGAATACTGAAGCCAAGACTGTGGCTCACAGTCACTTTTGCCAAATCAAAGCACAGTTTGCTACCACAGAGTCTTGCTTTTCAATATCTTGCTCATTCCTACTACTGTTATATGTGGCACAAACAGTTGTATCAGTCAACAAGGGAGCTAAACCAGATGAAATAATTTTGGGGTTTGCCTGGTTTGCACAGTAGAAGACAGGAATAAGCAGTATAGTATAAGCAGGAAAGTGGGCCAGCTCATTTTGCAAGCATCACATTTGGAACCACACCACCAAGACTTGTTTAAGGGGAAGCCTGCAGGTGGTTTGTGCTTCTCTAGGACATACATCCCACTACTACACCCTTCCTGTGCCCCTCTTCTCAGCCACAGAAGGACTATAGGTAAAACATCCCTTTTCCATTTTTCACTACATTTGGAGTCTGAAAAAATTTTGTTCTATGTCAGCTTAACCCAGTTCCAGAAACAACTGAGGGACAGCTCACAGCTGTTAAAAAAAGCAAAGCTCCATCCTTCTTCCTACCCTTCCTTTACTTCTTTCTTGTCTACAGGCATGATTCAAGAGTCCTGCCTCATTCCTGCATCAGATCAAGCAGCCTTTTTATTAAGCAAATTTAATTAATTAAAGTGGCACGAAATGGCACAAAACAATCCCCCCCCCCTCCTTGCCACCACCTTCAAAGACGTAGCAGGGTCTTCTGGGGAAGGGGAGAAGACATCAGAATGACCCTCTTTCAGCACTGACCTGTTATGTCTGTTCACTGCTCTTTGGAAAACTACCCATCCAAATAGGTTGTTCTTTAAGTATAAAGATGAATTAAAGAGTATTTTCCTGTTGGACAAGCCTTACACAGAACTGTTTGCTATCAGTGGAACTCAAACAGTTGTACTGTGCCCCTGGTATGCCATACCTATCTGAAAAGCCAAATCTTTTCAGAGCCTTTCCTCTCTAGTGAGTGCTTGTGAGGCAAAATTATAATACTAATTCAAGAAAATATCTATACAGCTTTTAAAAAAAAAAAACCCACTTGTTCCATCTCATCAGCCTTGATGGGGAACTAAGGAACTAAACAAAAGATTAACATAACAAATATTTTAAAAGGAAGCAAGCAGAAGAATTAAGCTGTTTGTGCTGGGGCCAGAAATTATTACAGGTCGAGAGGACATAATTATTTTCTTTGGAAAATTTAATATAGACCAAAAGTTCTACAAAAAGAGTCCTAAGAGAACTAAAAGAAAGATAACCATTACCACTGTTCTTGAAATCAGTCTAAATGAAGGAGGATTGAAAGTGATTTAGTATATGGATACTCAAGTTTTACCTCTCTTCATTTGAAAAATATCCTGCTGCCCACTAGATTTTACTGGAGTCTACAGGGCAGTGTTACCAGCACCCATCAAGCAGGCAGGAGCACGGCCACTCAGATGCCACGTGCTACCCTTACTGGAGGGAATTTCTGCAGGGCTGCGCAGATTTCCCCAAATGGTAAGAAATTTGTGAACACATGGGAAATGCCACGTCTTATAAGTGGCAGAGAAAAGGTAAAGCTGGGCATGGTTTGATCCAGGTCAAACCTGCAATCTACCACTTATGTAGCACTGTTAACAAATGTATTAGTGGGGGCAGTGCAAAGTGGAAAACGAAACAGCTTGCTTAATACATTTCTCCAGTTCCCAGTCTTCACGCTACTTCTCATTCTCAGCTGCCTAAGAAGCACCAGGTCCTTCAATGAATCAGAAACCTTCATTATTAAGAAGGTTTACTTTCAACTCACTGAAACTCAATTAATCAGTGAAAACAGACGGATATGAAAAATGTAAAAACTCAGAAAGTCCCAACCATACAAATGGCTCATTTCTTGTCCTGTTATTTGCATACACTCCCACGCAGGGAGCCTATAATGGCGTGGTGGAATTTCAGGTTGTGTTCAGCAAAACATAGGTCATGAGCAAAATCACCTTTGAAAAAGAACAGGCTCCAGGGCCTCACCCACATTCCCAGTATTGGGAAGACAGGGGATAGAAAAATGTTCAATCTTCAAACACAGCACAGAGCTGAATAATTACAACAAAAGGAAGGTGGGGCAGCTCTGCTTGCAAAACTGTTAAAAGTCTCCCAAAACTAATGGAATAAACTCAGTGTCTGCTCCCTTCCACATCAAGCAATAAGAATAAAAGAGAAATGTGGGAGATAGGAAAGATGGGAAAAAAAAACACCCACAGGGAGTTTTCTGATGCATTAGATGTAGAAAAACAAACACAACAAAATTGTGACAATAAAAATGGGCTGCATTCAATATACAAATGAATGAAATGTCCTTGTATTTAAAACATAACAAAAAAATGTCACTGTTATGACCACTGTGTGCTCAGTGCTGGTTCACAAACCCCTCAGCACCAGCAGCCAACCCTTCATTTCTGATATCTGCTCAGGTGGAGGGTTAAAAGCCATCACATTCTGCCTCCAACAGTGAAACCAGCTTGAATACCATCCTTTCCCAGCCAAACACCGGATCTACAAATGGATCTAGAAGTGGCCACGGTCTGCAAGGCCAAGGGTGAGCAGTGATAAGGGAGCAGCCATACCCACCGAAGTGCAGCATCAGCCGCTGGAATGTCTGTCCCTGCACTGCTTGTACTGTCAGCAGAGGAACACAGCTAACAATTATCCGAGCTGTGGTTTTCAGCCAGGGAACACACAGAGCACACAAAATTACACAGCCATTTCATACTCTTCATACAGCATTTTCTTTTCTAAACCTGAGCTCCCCCAGGCTATACTGTTCCTGAGTCACTGCACCTGATGTACACAAGGATTTAATTTGAGTACAGCCTGGATAGACTGAAGCAAAGGTGACTTATTTATTCTTATCTTGTAGTATCTAGCATGACAAGATCCTGACTCAGAAGTTAGGCTTTTAAATATTTCACCTAACAGAGAAACACTCCTTCATGATAAGCAAGGGCTTTAAAAACATACACACACCTATTAACATAATTAAAAAATCACTTTGTCATCAGAACACCAGACAGGCACTATGCCTGCTTGGTTTTCTTGTTTACGTACTTTTAACTTTTATTTCTCTCATTTTCAGGAAAAAAGGCTTAAAGACATAATTAATAATTCCCACTGCACTTTCAGGGGCACGGATATAGCCAGACCATAACCCCTGAGGCAGCAGCGAAAATTGGGTCTGCTGTGATAAGCCCTATCTCTGCTAGGAACCCTGGCTGAATCAAAATTTGTCAAAAGACCTCATTTACACTGCCTGAAGGAGTTACTGCTACTTCTGTAGAGGCATTTTTCCAAATAATACAGCCAAAACATAAATAAATTAAGAGACAGAACTGCTTGGGTGTTGTTTTTATTTATGTATGGTATAATTGGGAAACACAGGTCCAGCTACAAAAGATAAGATTTCTGCATATGACAGCCAAAACACAGACGGGCTGTTTGCCACCAAAACCAAAACTTACAGTTGTAAGCCATGTAACATTTGGGACATTTTCACTTCAAAGCTTCTTGTTACTTTATACAAGAATTGATTAATTGTTTTTCTTTCTGGTAACTTTAAAGATGGTGATATTTTACAGAGGCATCTCTACCTAGAAGGCAGTCACTCAGTCTCTAAAGAAACATGACCTACAGATAATGTTATCTGCATAAGTACAGACATACAATTCACCTTTAAGAGCTGTGAAAAATATTTACTTATGAGAAGCTGTCACTGTCACATAAAAAGCTCAGCTCATGTCCATTAGTAAGAGTCAGATTAAAGCAATGCGGGACTTAACAATTAAGTGTTGCAGCTTCCTTGAAGTGCATGTGTTTGTCCTCACGCCTGGTGATTTTCATGTTTTAATTCAGAGAGCAACAACATCCTATTGAACACAAATGAGGGAAAGCATGTAGAAGGGGTGACGGCCTATATAAGCCTTTCTTCACAGTCACTATCCAACAACCAGCTATAAACAGTGAACAATATCTAATGAAAGTCACAGACATCTGAGTAATTCTAGTGGCATTTAGAGCTCTTCTCTCTTATTTATGTGACTCAGAGTCAGACACTCTGCATATTTCCAGTAGGGAATAAACAAACTCAAAGTCCTCTCTGCAGTACAATCCAAAATGTCCTAGAAGACCATAATTTTCCATCCTTATTGCAAGTTAAAGGCAGCCAAAAACCATCAGACTCTCTTTTATGTGGAACTGAAAACATTTCTCTTCTCCAAAGCTGCAGAATCCTATCCACCAAAGGTGGAGATAAAGCCTGAAATATCCCTCCAATTTCATCAGGACAAAGACCTTCAAAAAGCTGAAGTATTCACTCAATCCCTGCTTCTTGGAAATACTCACTGCTCAGAGTTTAAATGCCAACAGGAAAATTCAATTGTCTGCTTTACTGGAAAACCTTGTGTCACCATTGAGGGCAATTAGCAGAACAATCTCACTACTTAATTTGGGTGGAGGTAAAACACAGAAGTCAGCAATTACTTCAACAGGTTTCCTTGTAGTGGCCTTTGAAGTATTCGTCAATTAAAACTTGAAAAGAAAAGAGAGGGAAAAAAACCCCAAAACAACACCCAAGCGAAAAAAAAGGGGAAGATCCAAAAAAAAAAAAGGAATGTATTGAGAAAGTTGTCCAGGGTGGCAAGCAGTTAAATGAAAAACTGAAACTGGTCTGTTAAAAAACAAGCAAAACAAACAAACAAAATCAAAACAAAACAAAAAAAAGAGCCCAGAAAAAAAAACCAAAACCACAGCACTATCTTATGAGTAAATGTTCCTGCTGTCTTGCTAAATTTAGTCTTTCCAAATGCTTAACTGCGCCTAAGTTTCCTTTATTTCTTGGGTGTGGGTAAGAATGACAGCAAGAGAAAACTTAGTTCATGTCTCAGTCGTATTAGCAAATCTTAAAGACCTGTAAAATGCAAAACAAAACCAGGAGATGCCTCCACTTAAGAGCAAGCCAAAATTAACTGATAACAAGGTGAGCAAGAGGCATCTACATGCAGTTAAGCTCAGGTCTTTTCAGCTCAAAATCCAGAGATTAGGGAACTTGCACGTGGACTTCAGCAGGTTTTAAACGGTGTCCCTCTGCCATTGCTTAGAAATTGTACCTCTGCAGTACTACACGTACACTCTTCCAAATAATCTCTTTTTTTTTTTAATTTCAGCAATTTTATCTGCAATGCTAGGAATGAATGTTCTACTTGGTCCCATTCAGATGAGCATGTCCCATATATTTATACTAGACATTCCAATTTTATTACAGCTATAGCTATTTCATTACTCTGTGCTGAAATCATTGCATCACTTGATGAATCACCTATTGCCACGCTATCTGGGGACCAAAAAAAGTAAGCCAACAGAACATACAGAACTGGATAAGCACAAGACAGCAGGCAGGAGCGAGTAGCAAATATTACACAGTCACTGAAACTTATTTCTACCTGCTCAGCCACAAAGGAGAGTGACATGCACTGAAGGTCTCCTCAGACTTCAAAGAGCCCTTCATGTTTTAAATATTTCAGTTTCCTCTACACCACTTGTTAGCAGAATACTAAACACACAAAAATACCAAAGTTGAAGGGCTCAGTGCTCAAGTCTCAAACTGAACTGACATGAAGAACTTTGCACATTCAGACTTTTATTTGCTTTTCCTAACAGAAGAAATCAGTTAAAAACTCATTAAATCAGGTCTCCCAGTACCTACCCTCTCAGTGGCACTGCATTATGGAAAGTATATTTTCATAAATTTTAATTTTAAATAAATGATTGTGGCAAATATTTTTATAGGCTATGCAAGAATTGCATTGAATGATTTACCCACCTTCTCGGTGATGTAGAAATTAGAACTATCAGCATGCTGCAGTGCAAATTGGTCATGATTTGCAAGAGACCACCTTAGAAATACGAAAATAAATTAATCACAAAATGAAATCTTAATTCAAAAAGTACCCTTTACATAATTTTAGTATGACCAAACAAGTATCTGTCATTCCCATGTGCTTCTCATACTTTTCATAGTTTTTCCATAGCTTTCAATGATGAGTTCCAAAGTTTAAGTTAAAAGCTTGTTTACAAATGGCAAACCTCAGCACAAGTACATCCTAGTGATCTTTGTCTGCAGTAGGCAAGATCACTAAGTCACTACAATTGACCAAAAAAAAAAATACAGTACCAGAAATTTATGCTAGCTTATACAATATACAATGCATATAGTATTAGGTTGGTATATTACATTAGGCATAAAATATCAACTTTTTAGCTCAGCAGCAACCTGATGAATATAACTAGTTTCTCCGGTGTGGTAGCACTTGCTTAAAACAGCTTTTTAAATTAATCCAATAAACTTAAATCAATGTATTTGTCTTAGCCAATTTATTAGTCTATATTGCATAATTTGCAATTTACATTTCAGTTTCATATGAACAGTCACATCAACTGGACCTGCTTACAGCACCCACTGGACTCAGCGCTCAAAATTCAAAGCCAGAGGCAGTGCTTTAGTCCCTTAACCCATGAATTGCAGGGACCACAAGCCAAAGCGAGTCAGCAAAATGCACCTCTGAGCAGAAAGGAAGGAAATAGTCAGAATGAGAGTCACCCACATGATGGAGCTGCTTTGTTAGGAGCCTCATCTTGCAAGCAATTGACCCAAAATGCACTGCAAATTCAAAATTTGAAGATAACACAAAAAGATTTAAGAAACTAATGACTAGTCATACAGGATATCTAGATTTTCTTTGGAAAAAATTATCTCCTAGTTGGTTTAATACTTCATAAAGCACCTTATCTAGCATGTACTATATGGCAGAACTTACCCATCACAGACTTCTTTTATTATCGAGGACAGTGGCTTTTTCTGGTAAATGAAAAAAGAAAGAAAAAGGAAAATCACGAAATTAGAATACCTCTGAGCTCTCAGAATATGATTCAAAAGCCAGCAAATGCAAAGAACAAAACTAGTAGCATTTTGTTATTTGTTTAGCATTAAGTGTGAAGGATGCCAAAATTTTCTGCTGTTTTGGTATCATAAAGGTATAAAGATAGAAATTCTAAACACATGCATTATGACATTATCTATTATTTTTGTGAACCTTAGCCCATATGACATAAACTCAGTTTCTCAACTGAGAAATCAAAGGGTCTTTTGTGTACACTGCATGTCATTACCCAACAGAAACAGAAGATTTAGATATCAACACGAGCATTTTCCAGGAATGACGTCTGAAAACAGAAGACATTCAATAATTTTAAACCTTCTTTTGTCCCTTTCAGAGATGGTCATGTGATGACAGTAATCCTCTCTCTTAAGTGCACACATGCAGGTCCCCCTCTGATAAAACACCAGCTGGAAGGTGTTAAAATCCCAGATGTATCAGTTCTGCTTTATTCTCTACATCTGTGAGCACAGGAGCATTTGGACTGACTCAAAACAGCTCTCTTGCTTTGGGTCCCAAAATAGAAAAGAAAAAAACAGTCTAGCCTGTTGATGTTGCAATGCTTTGAACATTGCTATAAACACAGGGTGCCTACACAAGTGTTTTTAGAAGACTTATGGCTAGGAGAAAATGCACTTTTATGTCCCAAACCATAGATGAAATTGCATGGCAAAAAGAAACACACCAAATTTCACCAGCTGAGTGACTCCTGAGCCTTTTTTCTCCAATACTGGGTGACCACACAATGTCACACATATCTGTTGCTTCACAAAAATCTCCCAAATCACCTAAACATCATAGGATCTCCCTCTCTAGTTACTTCCAATAACGACAGTTCACTGAACTATTAAAAAGCAAACAAAATACAGAAAACCCACCATAAACCCACCCACAATCCAACACTATTGTCAAAATGAGCTTTTTACCTTTAATTTTTGTAGAAAATGATTAGTGGAAAAATTAACTCAGTATCAGGGCATGTTACATCAAGGAAGAATTACTTTTCCATTGAATTTCTTTTCTGTACTTCACCACTGCATAGACAGAAAGCCAGGACTGCCTGGTCAGGTCAGGATCAGGGAAGGATTTATTATTTCAACAGTCCAGTCAAGAAAGCCAGTTTATAAACAGGCAGAAACATAACACAAGACCATTTTAATCAGACATGAATGAAAGCACCTGCTGAAAGGATTCTGTTCCTGCTTACCATATTGTGTCAGTCTTTGGTTTCCTTCCTTCCTCTTTCACTGCCGTTTCTATTTTCACATGACCACCCAAGGTGTTCCACACCAGGGAAGTTAATCAAACTAAAAGCTGGCCCAGGAAAGGGGGGGGGGAAAGTAGTTTTCACCAGGACCTATTTCCTCATCTGCCTTGCTATGTACCTAAATGGGCAGCAATCACCAGCACACGGGAGAAAAGGCAGAAGTGGGAAACTGCTCCATTCTGTAGCAGCAACATGTCCCTTCTCCACAGCAGCTTCCCCGTTGCGCTGGCTCAGTTGTTTGTGTAGCTGCAGCCAGGCTGTGAAGCAGATCAAGCAGATCATGCCAGACAGAAAAAGTGGGTTTTCCCCCCAGTTTTTTTGGACTGATCAGTTCCTCAGTCTGGATTACTGTGTTGTTTATCTGCAGCTACTTTGACCCGCTGTCCTCCTCTCTGAGGGTTTTTCAGCTTCTGCAATCCTGCGAGAGCAATCCCTGCTTCCAACTGCTTTATTTCCTCTATCTCAAAAAAAAAAAAAACCCCATGTTTTTTGGGAGGGACAGAGGGAAGCCAGCTTTGTCTGGAGCTGGATAACTTTAGTTTGCCATTCAGCAAACATGTGCCAGCCTGTAGGCAAACTGCTGCCAAGAAGAGTGCACAGCTCTACATGCTGCATCCCCTTCACCCCTCAGGATGCTACTGTAGGTCTTGTTCTGATATTTCCATATTCAGACAAAATTTTATCTGGGTTATTAATTCCTTTCACAAAGTAAACAGAAACCAGCTAACAGATTCAATATAATGGAGGACAAAAAGAGTAACTGCTTTTTCTTCCCATTGTTTCCTACAAGACCTATAATTTCCCATTAGAAACTATGACAAAAAGACAATTTAACAACCTAAACAAGAAATAATACAAATACCAGGAAGGCTGCATTAGATTACTTTTCAAGTCATTATTTTGGTACTTCTAAGTTCTCTTCACCATCAACTTTTACATCCTTTGTCAATCCTATTCACCTCCTACCCCTTTTGCGTATTATGCACCACCTTTGCATTATTATATGACAACATCTGAAACTAAAAACTTGGACAAAACAAACATAAAACCCCTGCAACAAATCAATTAGAACCTGTAAAGAACAGCTAAAAGAAAAAGCAAATGGATCCTCAGTAATAAAAATTATTTATACAGCCAGCATCTCCTGGTGCAGCTTGGTCCTCCTGTGGCACACTGCTACAGCACTGATGTGAGTAATGTGATGACAACTCATGACGAAGGAAGCAACAAGATGAAAAAAAAGTGGAACTCTTCTGGGACACAGAGTTTGCAATTAGTGATTTGATAACACTTTACTAATTAATAAATGTAAAATAAATACCACCATAGCAATACTTATAAGTACTAGCAATTCTAATAAGCCACTGCTCCTAATAATCCCTTGGGCTGCATTCCCCCTACGTATAACTCTCCAGAAAAATTCTTTCCCTTTCCCTAGAAGGGAGATAAATTGCCACCAGCACGTTGATCGCAAGCGGGGTGTCACCGCAAGCAGGCGAGGGCTGCCACGACTCCCTGTGTGCACCCTCCCGGGCTGGCTGGCAAGAGCGTGCTGCAGGGAGGCTCTGGCAGGCATCATGCAGAGCTGGCAGCAGCAGCAGTCCTGCCACCCTGCCTGCACAGCCAGGTCCCCTCACCAGCAGAACCCTGCTTTGCTCTGGGAATGACAGGCAGGTGAGCACCCAGCTCCCGTGGCTGCTTCCCAGCCGGCTCACAGCCACCCCCAGAATCCCACCGCAGTCCTGCGAGCGAAAGCTGCAAGACACAAATACATGTTTGGGTACCAGTGTCAGGACACGACTGTTTGCTGCATGTATAGGAATGCAGCACTACTAGAAAACAAAGAAACGTGAGGAATTATATTTTTTTCTTTTTGAACCATGGAAAATTAGATAAAAGCCTATTTCTGTTCTTTGTAGAGTAAATCCACTTGGCAGGCCGCTCAAAGTCACTTTGGTTTTTTCCTGGCTCTAAATATCTGCCTGATGTCAAAGACCATAGATTTAAAGGTTTTGTTACCTTAATCTTAATGAAATTATGTTTATGGAAATTTACTTATCTTTGCTGCATTTACAGTTCCAAAAAGTCAAATTTACCTTATTAGTCAATGTACTTCAAAGAATTTCTTACAATCAGTCCAAAAATATTTTGAAGTTTTTCCCTCATAGAAATGAGTACTTTGTGCTAGTGCATTTTTTTTGTCTCTATGTCTTCTCCTAGACTTGTGAGCTTTTAGACATGCTGAGATGCTCATTTAAAGTTCTAAGAAGACCAGGCTGTTGCTTTAATGTACAAAATAACAGAGATCAAAGTAAACTTCATGCTCCCTACAGGAGAGAACATCTTCAGCTAACTTATCACAGTATCTGCACCGAACACCTTGGTTAGAATAAAAGTGTTTTCCTAGGGTAAGTATTAAATTGATAGCTGAAGTTAAGGGGGAAATGGCACCGGGGCATTACGGCCTCCTGACTTACTGATCTGCACACAGGGGGAGAATCCTGACAATGGCACAGAGTCAATGTGCATTTACACACCTGGTAAAGCTTTACCTGCATTGACTGGTTAGCACAGGTGTCCAAGATTCAGGGGTGGCCCTAGTGACATCCACCATGCAGGAACACCTAGGCATGCTGTCTGTGCTCACCTGCACGTGTCTCGGATGGTGTCTCCGGGTTTCGTGTGCGTGATGCACGCAGATCCCTAACTCGGTCTTCTTGAGTACCTGCCCTTGCTACTTGTGCAATATTTGGTAGCACATCCAAAGTAACTTGCAGAACACTGACTGAAATTTCCTGCTCCAATTTCCTCAGCAGTTTCATCCTTTCATGCCTACCCCTATGGAAAACTCATAGGGAACCTGTCACCAGGAAGAACTAAGCACAGGCGTGCAAGACTGTAAACCAGGTTAGTCCAGACCACTGTTTTGTTCCAGAGAAATCATGGGATGAGCAAAAGTAAGCAAAGAATATCCAATACACCAATGCTGACCAAGCCCTAGTTCCTGCGCAAACCACCAGTGGTACACCAACTTGGGTTTAAAGCACTTCCAAATAAAATAGCAAGTGTGTGTGTATGTGCATGTGTGAACTGTAAAGAAGACAGAAGCCTAAATCCAGGCAGAAACCCGTGTTCACATGTGCAAGTTCTGATACACTTTGTGCAAGACCAGGAAATTGTAGATAGGTTTCCTTTAGGCCACGTCTGAATATCTTTCCTTTCCACATGACTAACAGAGATTCATTGCTTTTTCTTTTTGCTTGGTTGGTTTGTTAGGTTGTGCTTGTTGGGGGTTTTTTTGGACAATGATTGGGATATTACTCTCCCCGTCTGACACCTTTTAACCGCAGAAGTAACAAGAAAACCCTTAACTTTGCTATCTTTAGGCCTATCACAGAAAAAATAGCAGATGTAGCACATCTGTTAGTGGGAAACAGCATTAAGGAAAAAAGTTCTGTTGCTGACCTGTGCATCTGTCAAAAAACAGAACTTCAAGCCAGTAAATACAACATTTTGTCTTATAATAAATGCTATCATTATATTAATAGATCTTTCAGTGTTCAAGTCATTTTTATGGCTATTAAAAAACAGAAAAACACCTCTTTTCACAATCAGTGGAGGCTTTATCTGCTACTGTCATGCAGCGGGGTTCACAATGGACTGGTGGCAAACAGCGAATGCCGGGACACCTGGATCCGTGACTCGCTACTTCAACACTGGTTTCTTGTGGTGTAAGAGACAAGGTCTTCTGTAAGGGGGAGATGCTGGAGTGCTTTGGACTTCAACCTTCTCAACCTGCTCTGAACCACTCTGGGAATCAACACTCTTCATTGACTGCAATGGAATACTGGTGAGACCAGACTTGTTAATTTACTATCGAGCATCTGTAAAACATGAAAGAGAGGATTTCTCTAACCCAGCAGAGCACCACAGAGAGTGAATGCCTGAAGAAGGGAGACGCCGCAGTGCTACAGCAACAGAGACCATAAAATGCAGCCAAGGCCAGGCAGTTCTGCCGGTGCAGGAACACAGCCCAGGGCAGGAAACATTCACACCTCAGAGCCGACAGGCAAAAACCTCAACAAGTGCAGCTGCAGATGGGAGAGAGCTTTTATCAGCTCAGTTCACAGCTCTTAATGTGGTAGTTTTAACATGTCAGTAGCAACACGGTGGTATAAAGTTAGCAGTAGGAGTTCCTCAGAGCACACAAGACTTAGGGAAACACGGGTATTTGTGTCCTCTCCTCCTTCACTCCCGGCTGCAGCTTCCTCAGTTACTCCCTTCCCACCCCCAAAGAGATCCTCACTCCTAAGTCTGCATTTCACCTGATCTAAGCATTGACCCACAGATCGTATGTTTAGGATGTCACAGTGACTGTACAAGGAAGCAGCAAAATATAATGTTATTAACAAAAACCCTCAAGCAAATAAAAAAACCCCATCAACAGTATTTTACAGATACTTTTTACTCCATATCTAGTGTCCTAACAAGCCATAACATTCCCTGTTTTCTCAAGTATAAATAGGAATACTAAAAACTCCCAATCAAGAGCACTGAAAAGTACTGTTAAAAAACACCTGGGGACCCACAGCTGTGGATTTCAGCATGTTTGCGTGCAACATACTTGCCTCACATATTTAAAATACAGCTAAAATACACTTTAAAATACAAAGCAGGGCTTTAAGGTTTGGCTCTTCACACAACCTATTAGGAAAGCATGCCTTTGAAGGCTGAATGAAGAAACTCCAAACCCCCAGCTCATGAGACACATTGCTGGCCTACAAGGGCAGAAGTTTCTCCATGAAGGCAGAGAAAATTTATACTGTGGGGTTTTTGGTATTAGTCTCTTTTGTATTACAATCTGTATGTCTATAACTAGAATATAATTGAGTCATAAAGTGTGCCTGGATACTCCAGCTGGCCAGAATGTGAATTAATTCATTGGTCCATAACTTCAGGAATCTCATCATTACACATTTCCCTTAAATAAGAGCAGAATTAACTTTAGAGATGGGACTCCTGCTGATAGTTAAAAAATTTTATGGATGCAAGAACCTTAAAGTCATGTTTAGCCTTCATCTTGAAAATGCCATCAGCTGCAGGCAGCAAAATTCAGGCTCCAACAGGGAGGTTCTGGCAAGAATTATGGAGCTAGTAAAATCAGAGACATGGAAAAAGCCAAACCAAACCCCAAACCAAACAAACAAAAAAACCCCACAAACCCACAAAAAACAAGAAGAGAATAAATAAGGTGGTTTATCTCTTTCCTAAAACATTATTTTCTGAACATCCTTTATGCTAGAGGTCAGGAACAGTGGGATATTAGTTCTGCAGACCTCAAGTGTATCCTTGCTCTACTTGCACTTCTATTTAGCAAAAAAACAACCAGCCAACCAAACCCTGTCTACTGCATTGAACTGATGGTTCTTAACCTAGAAGACAGCACCAAGTAGAAAGCATAAATAGCATCCATTAGACTGCACTTCACTAAACATTTCTATTTGTTCTACCCCTCCCTTTCTTTTGCAATATCTAACCCTTCTGCAAAGTTATTACCTCTTCCATCTACTAAGCCTTGCTGCTGTCCCTGTATTAAACAGAAGCAGTAAGACAGAGTTTTTATGTATTCTTCAGTGATGAGGTCCCAGCCACACACACACTACAGGACACAATTTTGCCGCTTTGAAAGACTCCAGCCAACCAGTAGGAATGTGGCTTTGGACAAGCCAGACTAATAAAACGTAACATGTGACAATGAGATTGGCTGTTTTATCCAGGCTGGCTGGCTGCCACCACATCAAAGAACTGAGGCTCTAATGATGACTACTCCAATGCTGCAGTCCTGTAAGAAAAGGAATCATATTTTTCAAACTCCATTGTACTTAACTATTGGTTCATTATGTTAATGAAGCATTGTCTATGTATACAAGTGTGTCAGTGCATTGAATTATGCCCAGTGCACTAAAACATCTGCATTATTGTTTCCAAGATTATTCTTGCTGCCGAACAGCTTTTACAAAATAAATAAAAGTAAAAAATTGAGACCTTTCATTAGTCCAACAAAGAAAATGGAAAAAATCACATTAAAAGAGTGGATATTATTTCTTTACCATCTCTATTAATAATTCCTGATGGTAACAAAATTGCAAGCATTATAAAACTGTCAAATATTTTCACTATGTTTATATGCCAATTAGGATCTGCTTTATGAACAGTTTCATGTTCAATTTTGTGAAGCTGAAATATGACAGGTACAACAAGGAGCAATAAAACTCCAAAAGCATCTGTTTGGCACCTAAACATTGATTTTAAGCAAGCCCTACCTTTAACGAACTGACTTAAGACAGCCAAGTGTTTTTCAACTCTTTGAAAAGGTAGCCACCTTTTGGTTCATCTATCTTTGGGCAAGTCTTTCATCAGCAGCAACTGACATCCTCTTTCAGAATGGCTGTGATACAGCTGCAGTGGCCAGCCTCGAGCACTGACTCCTTCTCTCGTCTGACAGAAAGGAGCTGCTTCTAGCAAATCCAGGCAGGGAACATTTTTATAAGTAAGAATTAGATTTTTTTTTTCTTCTCCCCATGAGCTGCTTCATAGTCCTCTATCTTCAAGAAACTGAGATCTTGTCAGCTGTTAAAGGCACTGACATTTCCCTTTACTATAACCTCAGGATGCGCAATAACATTGGAAATCTTAGCAATATTCATACCAAAAAGCATCACTAATTCCAGCTGCTGCAGTACCATTACACTTTCTGGGTAAGAGTTCATATAAATTCCCGGGTTTGTGGGAAGGAGGCAAGTGCCTTTCTCTTCCTTCATTCCCCTAGGAACTAAACCCCTTGATTCTGAAGGAGTCAGAATCTGGAGCCAGAATGAAGCACAGGGAGTGACACTTTGCAGTACAGCGAGACATCAATATCCCTTTCTTGTTCAGCACTTGAACAGTGCTGGTGCTCACTAATATTGCACACATTTAGACTCGGGATGCTAGGATTGCCTCGGTATACTGCTATTACTAGTGACAATACTTGCAGAAACTACATCTATTCTTAGTCTACACACATGGCAGAAGTGATATGCCACTTTCTTTTCTCTAATTAAACATTTCACAATCCCTTTTGAACTACATTTTTCCCCATAGTTTGAGAAACACTGCACTAAATCAATTAACAATCCCCAAGGGTCCAGATTTAGGTCTGAAACTAGATGTAGGTTTGAAAGCGACTTTAAAAAAAAACAAAACCTTACTGGTGACCTTTTAATATGCAGTGAAGTAAAATGACTTCTAGAAAGAAGAAAAAGAACTAACCACAATCAAAATGACACTGTCAGAAGAGACAACTTGAAAGAGACTCTTAAAAGATACACTTGCTGAGTAAATCTAAACTTTAGGGAGAATATTAATGTAAAGCAGCCCATGGCTCCACCCATGTGCTGCACTTTTATTAACATGAAATTGTCATATGACAATGCTCCTGTAAATTTTGCTCACTCTATGAGATTTGTGCTTTGAAAAGAAAACACAGCTTTCCTCCTCCCCATCCCCCCTTCCATTTCTTTTTGCTAATGTAAAGATTCACATCTGCTAATTTAATCCATGTTTAATGATCTCATAGGTAAAAGCAAACCTGGAGGAAGAGACTGTACGGCCAAGTTTAATTACAAACTGTTTGTGTAGGAACAGTTGTTTACCGCCAAGGCTGAGGAAGTTCATCCCCAAGCTTAGAAAAATCTGGTTTTAGCACAACTTGTGTTAAGACACGGGAGTGGATTTGAATGGGATAAGCCAAAATAGATACTGTCCCCAAATATCCGTCTTGTGCCTCTCATGGAAGCTGCTTCTCCTGCAGCGGGAACAGTGTAACTGTAAATCCACAAAGTATCCAGGTAACCTAAAACCAGCATTGGCTTACCTAATTTGTGTTGTAAAAAGCCCCAGCAGCTAAGAATTGTACATAATGGGCACAAATTAAAGCATGCAGACTTTCACTGAACGCAAGAAATAACACCCTCTTATGAAGTAGCTATTTCTGGGACAAATAAAGAGAAGAACAGGATAGACTAGCCAGCATCCTCATTCACCTGTACAGACCCTGTGCAGTCCTATTCTTAACATCTTCTAGAATAATCAGCCAGAAGAGTGGAGAAAAAGATAACAGACAGTCAGCATCTACCATCCATCTCTTCCCCAGACTGCATTGCTAAAAAGTCCACAAAAAGATCCCAATGCAAATTCAGACACCAACTCATTTCCATTCCTCCCCTTACATGACGGGAAGACTAAAGCACGAAAGAGCAATGCTATACACAGTTCTTAAAGCCACCATCAAATTTGCATATTAAAAATTAATTTTGGGCAGAGTCTTGATATTGCTAGTACAGATTTAAGGACGAGGGAAGAGTCTGGATGCTATTTTCCAAATTTATAATTGAGGAAAATGATAGAATTGGGGAGGAAACCCAAACAAACCCCAAGCATTCTGAAAGAGAGTAACTGAATTCAATCAAGTCCATCTCTCAAGAAGAACATGATTTAAAATCAGTTTTAATACACACAGGCATCAGCCAGTTGCCAAGTTTACTGCAACTTAATTAGTTCCCACCTGGCAAGAGAGAGAGGGCAGTAAATAAGAGGCACGTTTGCCCTTCTTGTTTAAAGCAACTTTCCAAGAAAAGAGCACTTTGTAAAACCCTGACCTCAAATAGTACATGTCAATGAATGAGCAGAAAATTTTCTTCACATTCATTGGAAGCAGGCACAGAGGCTAATTCCAAAAGGCATTTATTTATATATTAATTTTTCTGGCACAGAGTCTCTCTAACTACCTGAGACTAATTTTGCATTATTAAATTTAAAACCATCACTGATGAACCCCCGTTGACAAACCTATAGAAATGCAGTGGGAAGCCTCAACTTGAAAAGGCTCTGTGCCTCCTGAAGTCCAAGTTGTCAGAAGTCGTGGACCTGAAGGGGAGTGTAAAGTTTAATAACTTTTGGTGGGAAGAACAGTCATGAGCTCTTTTAAGGCCCAACACTCACCAGTACACCACTGTCAATGGTTCTGGTTTCACAGTGACATTTCTTCACTTTGAAAGTATTTTACTCTCTTCATTGCTAAGCAAAACATGCATATACACAGCAGGTAAATCAGAATAATGTGCAACCGAATATAAATAAGTGCTTCCAAGTATATGCAATAAGCAGCCTTCAAAAACCTCCCAGATTTTTCTCTGATTTCTTATATGGTATTTGTGCTTCAGTTTTTGGAATAGCCTCAGTACCCTGAAAGATAAAGGACTTGTGTCATGCTACAGTGATGGGTTTTTGTTGGGTTTTTTTAAAGTAATACTACAGTGCTGTTCATTTAAATACTGTTTTTCTTGACGGTAAGAGAGAAGAAACCAGTGTGGAAAACTTTTTAGGATTTTCTGAGTACATGTCAAATGGTGTCTGAGTGAGCAGACCCCACCTGGGACACAGGCACTGGCTGCAGTGTCTGGTCAGTGGGTAAGTCGTTTCTCTTTTCTGCCTTCCCTTTCCCTCCTCCCCTTTATCATAGCCGACAGCTAGCCATCTGAGGGATGAATCATCTCCTCCACTACAGCTCTTCTACTGAATAGATGCTTTAAAGGAAACAGATTGAGGAAAAGTTAGCACTAAGTGAATCAAAGGCAGAGCTGTGTGTTTAGAAGTATGTATCACCCTATATATTTTCAAGGTTTATTCCCACATTGCTCCCAACCATGAAAAAGGTAAATATTCGTGTTTGTGTGCATGGGTAGTACGAAGGGATGTTTCTTTCCCATCTTTCCATGTCAGAAAGGGGAGGGATGAGACTCTCAAACTTCATTCCCTCATTTCCATTTCTCTCTGCACTGGAAGCAGGCTCCTGTTCAGTCTTCTCCCTTTTGGCCTTACTTTCCCTCATCTTCCTTCTCCTACTCATAAAGTGGCTTGAGGAAGCTTGCAGATAACTTGGCAGGCTGTGTTTGAGGAGTTTTACCCAATATAATTCAGCACTGATCTTTCTTGTCTCTTTCAAATCTTACATAATAAAATTAAAAACAAGGTATTAGGAAAGTCAGCTAATATTACAGGTAAGGTATGAGGGATTTTGAGAGTTACTTTAAGCTTTTGTAAATTAAACCAAATCATTTTCATATCATTTTACTGCTGTCTGAAAGGAGACTTCATAATATCTTTTCAGCTTTGTCCCCACATGGTTCATCATGACTAACAAGCATCTTTCCCTGAACACTGTGTGCAGTGTCTACCATTTGTTATATAAGAAGGAAAAAGTAAAACATTCTTCACTCCAGAAGGCAAAAGATTTCTACGCTTACTGAAAAATTTCAGCAAATGAAAATGGAAAAGGTTGGCAGGTCAAAAAAAAAAAAATCAACCTACAAAGTTTGGTTTCACTTGGGAACTCCCTTTTCCTCTAAGGGGGCTTTCAGAATGCTTAAAAATCACATTGCTGTGATTCCAGCCACCCTCTAGTACAGTGTTTCTTCAAATTTCACACAGGAACTTCCCAGGCATGTACCACAAAAGGGTTAACTACAAATGAAACTCATTGCACTGCATGAAGAAATTACTAACACATTTCAGTAATATATTTTCAGCGTGAATTCAAATGCTCTTCTCTCCAATAGACCTTTATAACGTACTGAGTCCCCAGACACACCAGGGTCTAAAGCACATTATAAAATGCTTTTCTTCACTCTGAATACTATTTACAGAAATAATAATAATTCTAGCCAGGTAACATGTTGCAGGATTTCAAAATGTTAAGGGTAAGCTGTTAAATATTAAAGAGGTTGCTTTTAATATTAATACAGGGCCACAAAAACAATCTCAGGGCAGCCCAGAATATAAAACACGGCCCTTGTATAACTTGTTTTTGTTTGTTTCCCCCTACCCCAACTTCCTAAAAAGAGTTTTTAATTCATAATTTTGAATTTGTTAGCTTCTGTACACTGCCTCCAATCCATCTGTGGGGCCATTGCTTGAGAGCTAACCAGCTAAACAGAACAACCCCTGAGATTCCTGTACAGAACAACAAAGATCCTCCTGCTCACAGTGCACCACTACTTAAGTTCCAAAATCTGCACTTGCTGCAGCCATTCAGTATGATTCTACTCCAAATGCAAAGCACTGACTAGAAATTTGAAGACTTTCCACCCAGAGGTAACAACATTACCACAATTTTACAGTTGAACAAACTAAGGCACAAAAGTGTTAAGTGGGTCACACAAGCAGTAAATGCCTTATTTAAGCAGCTGTTCAGAAGGAAAAAGCAAATGAAGAAACCAGCTAAACACATCAAAAACCTTAAGCAGTAAGAGAGGAAGAGGGTTACACCCCTTATAAAAAACACCTTCTGCCCCACACACACCCGCAGAAAAATACATGTGCATTGAAGTAAACATAAATGCAGAGACACAAACATGCAGAGAAGAACTTATTAATGAACAGGGCCAGCTGAGCACAAGTACACAGGTACTTACTTGATCTATTTCCATTAACTTGGGGAAGGCACCTGGCCATTCAATCGCCACCTTCACTATATCAGCAGGAGGGGGCATTGCGACGCTGCTGTTCTTCGGAGCCAGTACAACTGGACACTAAATACTGCAGAGAGCCTCTCTCATTCACACCTGCAGGGAGAGAAAAAAAAAGAAGAAAGAATATCACAGCAGTTCAGACAGAACTCCAGCACCGCCGCTTCCGTCTCCTACATTTCCCCTGGCTGGGCAGGTGGATGGAAATGTGTGTGTGTATGAATGTGCGGGAGCAGGAGAATGGCACATATTACAGGAGCAAACACAGGACACAACGCCACGACACACTGCACAGCTCCACAGTCTGTTAGAAAGATGGCTGAAGCACTGAAATGTACGGTGAATAATAGGCATGCATTAGATTTAAATAGAAAAACTATTTTTAAATATTATTAAATATGCTGGTGGGAAAAAAGCGACAAACTAGAGGAAGCTCCTGCTACAGTGTCACTCCTGGAGTCCCAGGGAATGTGACCGAATCGGTTAATGCTGGCGCTTCAGGAGAAGAGATTGCCCAGGAAGTTATGGCCAGGAAACACTGTTTCTTTTAACTATAGCAATGATCTTCTGGGTGTTCACAAATAGATCACTGCACTATAGCAACCAGTATGTCAGGAAGAAGGCAGAACACACAGCAGTTTCCACATATACATACACACACGCACACACACATCCTCACCTCACAGATCCAGAGATACCCACATATAAACAGTTTATGGTACATCTCAGACACGTGAATACACAAGGACGTAGTACACATTCACAGTGACATAATCAGCTACATAACACATCATAATTCTGCAAGAATATGAATATCAACAGGATCTCGTGTCAAATAGTGCAAGCTGTGAATTTCAGGGAAAGAGAGGAAAGGGAAAGGACCAAACCCTCAGGTTTGCAGAATTGAAGTTCTGTCTCTTTTGACTCATCAAAGTTTATAACCTTGCAACAGCAACAAATGTTTATCAAGAGTGTGTAGTGCCTTCTCTGGGCTTGCAAACAAAGCTTCTGCACCCCTCTCTCAGTTCGGTGGTGGCAGGACACCCTCTCTAGTAGCAAAGCTCTGCAGTTCTCAGACACAGAAGCCCATGCACCCTGCTGCAGATGGGGAGGCTCCTGCTTGCTTTAGCAAGGCCTCCATGCCAACCATGGCATTTCCTGCACACTCTGCTGAGACCCAGCAAAGCACCATCATGTATAACAAAACAAGAGAAGCTGTAGAAATCCCCAGCAGTGCAGTCCCACTTCTTCTTAGCAGAAAAAGAGAAGGAAGTGGTGAAAACACGGAGACATGCTTGTACGTACACCCTTTCAAAGAGCTAAGGCAAGAGAAGGAGATGGCTGAGTACACCAGACATCGAAAAGACACAAACATGTACAGGTTAAAAAAGGCTCTGATCACCTTCAGTTGCTGCTTCAACCTGCTCTAATGACCTTTCTTCCACTGCAGCAGAAGCAGGAGCTCAGTTCAGTCTCAACAAAATTGTGAAATCATCCCTTTATTGGGAAATGTTGTACCTTTGTCTCAAACTACTTTTATAAATGGGAGTTCACCCAGCCTTCTGGATGTCTCCATCTTTCCTCTTTTCTTGCGTGCCCTCTGGTCTGCTCTGGAAAGGCTCAGTCCTCTGAGTCTGCAAGTCCTGCTACATTCTACATAGGGTTCTCAGCACATACTATAAAAGCAATTTATGAACTTTAACACTCCTGCAATTTATTTGCAACAATGGCAGTTCTGACACTGACAGGATCACACACCACCACAAAGCAAAGCGCGAGGCAGTAAATAAGACAATAGACGGTCTATAAATAAGACTGGATTGCAGGAAGTGCCTTGAAAGACTAAACAATGTGATTAAGAAACACTGTGATATTGGTTACATTTGGGAGATGTTACAAGAACAGGGAATAAACACAATTAAAGCATGCAGCTGGCTTGCTAGTCATTGAGAAAAGTCAGACATTTACTTTTGTCTATCTTCTACCCTGTAGAAGATCCCTAACTGGATGCACAGTTCCCACCATTTCTCCCTGACATATCAAAGGCCCATCATTTGCATCTCCCTCCAGTGCTCCCCTTGCTGCACAGTGCACTGGCTCAGTCAACCAGCAAAGTAAAAAATAAGTATTTTTGGTCACCTGTTTTTTACCATGTTTGAGTCAAACAGCTACTCAGAGGTGATACAACACGGGAGAGGGGAGGAGAAGCGAGGTTTCTTGGCAGCAATGAGCTGTTAATCCACCTCGACAGTCAACTGAAACTGAGACCTTGGCACCTTCTGCTCCCACACTCACAGTGACAGTGTTTCCCACCTCCTCAGCAGTGCAGTCCTTGGTACTCTCAGCCTGCCGATGTTTTGGTATTAAACTGTCTGCAGCGCTGAAGTGGGGCTGACTCACCCAGTGCCTGACCGACAGGCTACTCCCTGCATTCCCTGGCTCGGCACCCCATCCCTGGCAGGAGGGATGCTAGAAGCCTCAGCCAGAGCCTGAGTTTGCTGGCCACAACACAAAAAGAGCAGCAGCAGCAGCTCCTGCCAGACAAACTTGACTGAGGATAGCTTCAGCTGAGTAAGCCTTTATTTTCAACAGTTTTATTTTCCCCCATCATGTTTCTTCTACACTTTCAATGAAAAAAAAATAATCTGAAGAGCACGTATCTAAAGAGATAGAAGGGAGACCTATAAAAACCATAGAATCCACCTATTGCATGGGCAAACAGTTTCTTTTGACTAAGAAGAAGCAACTTGCAGCTCGATACCTTCCCTCCAAACCTCACAATAAAGGCTGGAGAAAAAACACTGATTCATGACCACTGCCTGTGAGTACAAAAGTAAAACAACATTACGCAGCGATAAATTTGCAGAAAACTTCCATTTTCCCATGCATATGAGGGCATTAACCCTCATTTTGCTTTAGCAAGTTGTGGGCTATCTTGAGTCACACAGGAAGAAAGGTTTAAGAAAGAGGAGCCAAGGAAAGCTGATGGTAAGTTAATCAAATTCAGCTATGGAAAATAAGCACTTACATTCCAAAGCAAGGTGCAAGAGAAGTCTGCCACAGCATTCAGCAGACAATTTCATTGTGACTAGTTTTAACGTAGGCTAGCACAGATCTCCTACATAATTATAATTATTACTATACGTATGCTTATACAGTCATAAAACACAAAGCAAAGTGACAGATCTTTAACTAATACAAATGGATGTAGTCCCACTTCTCCCACCAGAAGACCAACTCCAAGAACACAATGTGGTCTGAATGCTGAAAAGCTTATAAAATCATCACTTTGTTTCTGTTTCTCTGTGGACATCCTAGTCAAATGTACTGATTTCTTCTTTCCTAGTTTATACTCTCATTAATCCAATACAACACACAAAAGATAAGTTAGTTTTGTTCTACCTACGTGGCAACATCAGAAACAAATATTCTTTTGGGGGTTTTTTAAGGCCAAAATAGATGTTTAGTTGTCATCCCAAAAAGAAAATTCTGCAACCTACAGTGCTCACAATTCAAAATTACCTACTATTTATTCCCATGGTACGCATGTGTTAGACAGTGCCCAGCAAAATAAGGAAGACACAATTCCTGGTGTGAAATGGTTCCAATTTAGTAAGCAATTTTCATTATGTGAATGAAGAACTAGAACTGTTTCCAATTGCTTTTTGTTATGTCAGCAGCAGTCAAGCAGTGAAAAGGACAGGGATGTCGCTAAAGGGTCTAGTTATGGAGTTTTCTCAAGTACAATTCCTTTTTCTCTCCCAGTGGGATCTGAGAAGCACTGACATGTAAAAGCAACTTTCCAACTCATTTTCACAACATTTATTTTCAAGTCAGAATCTGAAGGCAAGAAGGGCGCATGTGCAGGCATGAGTGTATGAAGGAGAGGAGGGGGTTAGAGGAAAAGGAAGGCAAATTCCCATTGTTTTCCCTAATGCGTGCAAGGAGATGTAACCTGGAGAATGTTTAAGCAACTTACATGCTCAACAGCACACTATTTTATAATTCAAGGGGAAAAAACCATAACCAAAGCATATCTACCACTTGAACATATTTTCTTCCATCAATACAGTTTTGCAGAGCTATGACAGATTATCCCATTAAAGTGTCAGTTTCGCAATTTATTGTTATTGCCACATACAGTATATTTATGCATTTCAACCATACCATGAAGTATGGTTGAAGTACCATGAAGTACCTGTGGTCTACTAAGTCAGAATAATAAGCACCCAAGCTGGAAATCAAAGTATGTTAACTTTAATGTAAAAATGCATCAGCATCAATATGCAAGCTCTCAATTTACCTTGCTGGCTCTGAGGGACTCATTTAGCACCAATGCCAGTAAAATACATTGAATTTTCCCCTTCTACCTATGCACAGCATGTGAAAAACAGGATTTCATTTGTGTATGAAATTAGTTCTCAGTGGAACTCTTTTTTTTTTTTTAAACTTGTTTTGCAATTTCATTGGCACTTTCCATACAAAGATCTCAAAGTACTTTAAATAACTTAAAGTTATCAGAGCACATCTCTCAAGAAATAAATTCTATTCTTACTCTACAGACAGAAGAAAAACGCAAGGCTAATAGGAGCTATGTGACTTGCAGCTCTACTCATAAATGTAAACAACAGCCTAGAACAGCTTATTTCCTCTGTTGCAGAAGAGAGGTAATATTCAAAGAGCAGGCCAGATTATTTCATGAACAGCTCGAGTAAGAAAATTAATGATTAAAAAGTGACTGCAGGAATACCATGTGCACTTGAGAATTTAATACAACAAAGCACGTGTTTCTCCGGCCTGGACAAAAGGCAGCATAGACAGCACCTGGAGCTGGCACAGATCCCTCCACCTCCCGACACAGGCAGGTTTTTGCATGGCATTTCTTCAAGGCAAAGGGAAAGCAGGGCGGTAAGGGCAACAGGGCCAAGCAGGACGCGGTGGGTGCTGGCAGGGAGCTGAGCCCTGGCCAGGCCCACGGCAGGAGGAGAGGCACAGCTCTCTCTGCTCGGCACCTTACGTAAGTAACCACTTCTTGTCAAACCTCATCAGCTTCCTCCGCTCGGCTCCTGCCGCCCCAGCAAACAGAAACTAAGTGGCAAGTTCAGCTGGAAGGTCCCTCGGGGACCAAGTCTGATTAACGATTTTAGAAAGATAATCCAACGCGGGATTAATATCCCCTAAGAGAGTTATTTTTGGAGTTAGACTGCATGACTGAACAGCTGAGTCTAAGGAGCTGTAAACATGCTCTACCATCTCTGCAAGAAATGAAAACAGGGCAGAGAAGCCAGGGGGCTGGATGCACACTTTGTGTACATAAAAAGGCTTTCATTCTGCCTCTTTCCCTTCCTAGGCATTCAGTGCTATTCACCCCTGAACTAGACAGGAGTCAAAGGCCCAGCAGACCCATGTCAATAAAATCTAGAGATGTTTTGACACAAATTGAAGATAAAGCTGTACAGAAGCTATGAGCTATACTCTAGTAAGGGATGGAAAAAAGGCAGCGGCCTCGAAAAGCAGGCAACCCAGAGGGGGTGTTACCCCTCTGAAACAGCCACCAACACTGCAGGAACACCTGACCCCTCCTCCACTGACTTCCATGGTTCAGAGCAGTCCATCAGCTGCCAAACAGAAACATTTCTTTGATGCTGAACCCTAAGTCTGCCGATCTATAAAGCCTCATTAGACCAGGAATGAAATATTTAATATTAGGATAAAATGAGCTTTGGACCCTTTAGGTTTAAATACACCACCTTTCCTCTCCAAAATACGTGGAGACCTAGTATTGGAGGAGATTTTAGGATTATGGGTATGTGAAATGTACAGAACAGGACAGTTTTTGCCACTGCTAAAGCTGCCCAGGAAAGACAGCTGATATTTGTGTGGTTATCACCTATCTCATTCCCAATATACCTGTAACCTTTCTTCACAATTTCATTCCAAGCATTTTCTCCACCCACAGTCATCTTGTTCGTTTTCTTGGGAAGCATTTTATATGGTTGAGGTTTCACTATGTTCGACAGGCCGGACCACTTTCAAATAGAGCACTCTTCAAAACTAGAGAGCAAAAAAGGCTTTAAAGGGTGCTTCAAAAGAAAAGGTGGAAGAAAACAAAACAGACTGGATGTACTCAGAATATACACAAGCAGCCTGTCTGGTCTTGCTCCTAAAAGCACATATTGAAAAATTCAGATACTTCTTTAACATGAATTCCCCTGCTTCTTGGAAGACCATTCCCCTTTTGCTAAGGAACTTTTAGTTACATGCCTGTAATTCCTAAGAGGACAGAAAACTTAATTTTGATTATTCAAGTTTTTATTTGAAACTTTGTGGCAATTTATTTAACTCATGTATACCATCCAGTCAGATAAAGATGCTCTGTTCACTAAAGACATTAATATCGGAGCTCTTCAAACTAGAGACCAGGAAAGTATCTAAGTAAATTATTCAAAAGAAAATTCCAATAAATAAATTCATTAAAATACTAATTTTAAAAAATTCGTAAAAAACCTAGACAAAACCAAAATGCACCAGCACAATCTCCACACCAATAGCAATCCAACAGTCAAAGATCCAAGGCTTCACAAAAAAAAAAAGCATGATTTTTCAACCATGCTGAGTACCTGCCTAGCATATGAAATGGAAAGACCATGGCAGGTACCTAGTACAGAACCAAAACGAAATGCTACTCTGATACAAACTATTACTTAATCTACTTAAACTTTTCACAGTTTGTCAGGGCTTGCCCACTTTATTTGGGCTTGACTCCAGATGTTTCTAAACTGAAGCAAGTAGCAAAAAATATCCCTAAAAATCCAGTTAAATACAGTTTTCTTTTCCTACCTTTCAGGGAAGTCTCACATACCCTGTGAGGTAGAGAGGAAGTAATGGGGAAAACACAAAGCCTCAATTTCAGCCAGTGGTCCTACTGTTCTTAAAGAGCTGTAAGTTAAAAAACCAAAGCTCTCAGCATAAGAAAGCTGGAGAGCAGAAGAAAGGAAAAAGGACATTGACACTGTGAAACAACAAAATAATGCAATGCAAAACATTACAGCTCGAAAGGATGGAGGCAATATTTTTTTGTTTGGGGGAGGGGGAGCAGGTAAAGGGGTGGTGCTTTTTAATGTTTAAACTAAGCACATTCCAAAGGAGTCCCATGAAACTCAAAATTGAGTAAGTTTATTACAGGCTAGATGAAAACAAGCTGAAAAGAGAGAAATTTCATCAAAAGTGCTGTGAATTTTTAATAAAACTCAATTAAGGGTAAAAATAACGAGATCACAGTCCTCTTTTCTACTACTCACATGATCTGGCTATGGTACTTCATACTTTTGTGGCATTTGGATAAATCAGGGGGCTAGAAAGGACACACAAAAAGAGCACCTTGAGTCAAGATGATAATGCAGCAGAAGCTAAATCAAAATAAGGATGACTGGCTATATCCCAAAGGAGATAACAGATACAAGAAGATAAGCTCAGCATTGGGAAAAGCACTAAACCTCTTGCTAGAAGGAAGATGAAGCAGCACTATACAAAACAAAGAGAATTTTTTATTCTATCAATGTTTATTATACATCCAGAGGAACTAATGGAAGTGCTAGGAAGTTAGCAGTCAAATGGAGGAAAAGAGGGCATCAGAGATGTACGAATGCTAAAGGAAGCAACCAAGTTAACTGAGAGCACTAACAGGACGTTGAAGGTTGAAACAAACAGCATTATTTTCTAATGTAATCATTCTGCATAGAAAAATCCTATGGAAAATAGTAATATTCATATTCCACAGTCAATAAGAAGAGAGAAATGCTCATCATAAGTAAGAAAAACAGCCAAAGAAAAGCTGGATACCACTTGTGAGTCTGAGGAGGGCACAGAAATTCTGAGACAACAGCCTTTTGTCAGGCACTGCACTGCTCTTCAGAGATGTGCAATTTTGAGTGCCACAGTACAAGAATCATAAAGCTACCAGAAGGCATCCAAAGGAGGGCTGTGAAGAGGATGAAGGATCTAGAGGGAAAATCATACGAAGAGCAGCTGAGGTCGCTTGGCTTGTTCAGCCTGGAGGAGACCTCACTGCAGTCAGCAGCTCTCTCATGAAGGGAAGTGGAAGGGCAAGGCACTGATCTCTTCCTTCTGGGGACCAGTGACAGGACGCAAGAGAATGGCATGAAGCTGAGTCAGGGGAGGTTTAGGTTGATCTTAGGAAAAGGTTTTTCACCCAGAGGGTGGGTGGGCACTGGAACAGGCTCCCCAGGGAAGTGGTCGCAGCACAAAGCCTGTCTGATTTCAAGAAGTGTTTGGATATGGTGTGATTCTTGGAGTGTCCTGTGCAGTGTCAGGAGTTGGACTCAGTGATCCCTGTGGGTCCCTTCCAACTCAGAATATTCTGTGATACCGTGAGAGATGACAAAAAACAAGAGGAGGAAAGAAACTACCTGTCAGTAATCTTGCAGCAGAAAGCAGCTCCATGTGCAGAGCTGTTCCTATCCATCCCTGTTTTTCTTACACTTACTGCAATCAATGCACCAAAACATTTGACAGTCAAAACCTCCCATGTTTTCCTGACCTCTCAGCACTATGCAGTCTCTGAATCCACCCCTGCAGGCTCCTAGCTCTCTGTCAGTTCACTCTCATAGTCACAAAGAATAATTTGCCCTTAACACTTGTGGACTTCCCAGTGCTGGCTCTCTGAAGGACATTCAGCAAAACTAGACAGCATATGGAAAAAACAGTGATGGCCACTCAGGAAAAAAGTGCATGGCACAGTTAATATTAGAGACCTTGCCTATAGCTAACATTTGTGGAATAACTTGAGCTGTTCTGCATTAAAGAGAATGTACATCTATTGTCAAGACTAAGCCAGAGTTTTAATGGACATCATTAAACCCACTTCGGAAACAGAAATACCAAGGAAACAAACATAGACACAGTCACGTCCCAAAACAACCACTGCATATGCCCATCCTTAACACTGGTGCCACCCTGCCTTACTGCTCAGTCAGTGTACCTGCAGGCCTGGAATCACTGTTCTGGGATCATCCCAAGGAGATATCATCCTCCTTTTTAATACTGACACATGCTTTGGGGCCATTGTTTATAACTCTAGGTCAAGAGGAGCTTGCATACATGAATAATCATTTCACTTACACAGTGAGGTTAACCATAAGGTCACTGTAAAGTAAGACACAAGCAAAAAGATACTAAAGAACGCAAGAACAGGGCAGACTCCAGGTTCACACAGCCAGAACACAGGAGGGCTCCAAGAAATCTTTCGGAACAAATCTGACTGCAAGATATAGGCAGTGCCAACATTGCTCACCCAGCCCACTTCCAGGGGAGATTTGTCCTGCATAGATCTTGGTAAACTGCATTAAATGTGACACTCAGGTAACAGAAGACCTGGGTATTTTAACAGGAGACTATCCCTTACTCGTCTCTCTACTGCAAAACCACAAGCAGTAGATGACCCCATTTGAGCACGGGAGTTGGACCAGGTGACTTCCAGTAGTCCCTTCCAGCCTCAACCATTCTGTGATTCTCTGAGTACACTGATATATTGTCTCTAAGCACTCCTGAAGCCATATCCTGCCCATCTGTGTTCCAATACTGTGCCTCTTCTGTATTTAAGTGTGCACACAATGAGCAAAAAGACCTGCTTTTGTAGCAGGTTGCCTTCTATGCCAAAATAAGATTCTTGCAACACACTAAAACCAGCCATTGGTTACAATCTCCATAACTCTTCCCATCTGGCATCCAAGAGAAGTCATTCAAAAAATATCCCAGGCTTCCATAACTTGAACTAGAATTTTAAAGATCAAGGTGGAACTTTACTTCTGACAGGAAAACTGCCACAAAACGTGTTTGTGTTACAGACTAATCCGTGACATTCAAGCACTGGTACAATTTGTGGTCACCCCATAATTTTATTGCACTCTTTGTTCAACATTAAAATCCGCATGGCCCAGGGAAAGAGGAAAGAATGATGCAAACATCATCCTTTATTGGTTTGAGTCATAAACTCTAGGGAGTCATGCAGTTTAAGCAGCACACAACAGTTGAAAAGCTCCCTTTCAGCAGGGACAGCAAGATAGGTAATGAGTTCATTCAGAAGTTACAACCCACATGTGGACTTAAACCCCCATTGAATCTAATTTATGCTATTATGCTGGGCTATTAAGAAAAAAAAAGAGGGGTGGAAGGTGAAGAGGACAGCCACCACTTCAGACACAGCAGCTGAAGATAAACACAGGGGTTATGATTGTCTAGTGTCTTACTATCAGAAAAAAATGGAAGTACTTTAATGAAGAAACCTGACTCATGAAAAATACCAGCTCGTCTAGTAAATATGTTCACTTCATCGTTCAGGTAAAAAGTCGCTATCAATCAAAAAGCCATCTTCTTAGTAGTACATATGATCTGTTTCTCCAACCATCTTCTATTTCATAAGGAACTATAATTTCAAAGGTTCTCTAAGACTCCTGAGATGACTAGAGCTAACACTCCATCAAAAGCTGATGACAGCACAGCTGTGTTTCCCCATTGCCATGCTCCAGTTGAAGCTCCTGCTCCAGCCTCGCTGGGAACATGCAGAGTTATGCCAAGAATGAGCAAAACACTCACTGTTTCCAAATTGGCTAATCAACGGACTGAGTGCTTAACCTCCCCACAATACATGCATCCAGACAAGCAACAAGCACTGAGGACTGAGCTGTGCCAGCCACATTATTCAGCAAGACGACTCGTGGCAGTTTTCTTCCCAGGAGCCAGAACATTTATTGTCACCGACGATGCCGCAACTCAATCAACTTCTATCAAAACACCCATTCAGAATGAACCAGTGCTTGCTGTGTGATGCTTTACTCTATTATCTTAAAAACAAATAAGAGTGCCTCACATATTTAATATCAACTTGGTTCCACATAGGAGTTACTACCAAGCATTTTACCTGCTAAGAACTTACAATTACTATCTGCAGAACAGAGAGATGCTGGCAGCAACAGGCAAAAGGACACTATGCTTTTGCTGAATAATGACATGCATACCTCTAACTTATTATGTAGCCAAAAAAAGATGGATCCTCATAACTGTTGCATGTTAAAAATATTTTAATACATATACATCATCCTGAGACACCATCCTTACGTTCTCTGGTAAAATAATTTTTTTATGCTCCAAAAAGCTCTCTGAATGGCAAAGTCCAGTTCCACAGCAGATCTGATGTCTGTTTCCCCAATGTCACAGCTTTGCCTCCCTCTCCCCAGTGCCAGCACTGGCATTTGTCCAGCATACCAGTTCAGAGAGATGGAGTGTCCAAAAAGTAACCCACAAAACAAAAACAAAGACACATTTTCAGACAGATTAGCCCCTTGAATGCGTTCACCACTCACTCACCCAAGCATCAGGACCACAACAAGCAATCTGTAAGGCCAAAGAAGGAAACAGGAATATAACCTGGTCATTTTAAACTATTACGTAAACATGCCCGGAGACAAAAAAAAAAGACAAAAAAAGAAAAAAAGAAAAAAAAAAGAAAATTTTTTTTTAACTTGTGCACATTTCATGGCATACAGCTGAGATTCAATCCCATAAAGGAGAATGATGTAAAAGTATTCAATTACTAAGTTCATTACAGTATGTCTCATTAATTCAATGAGCTGCTTTATAATTGTGACAGACATTAAAAGAATAAAGTATTTGGATTAAATCCAAGTACATTTTCAGTGCTCTGATGATTGCCAGGATTTGGATCTTCAGAAACACAGAGTAACACCCCTTCACCAAGTACCCTGTGAGAGAAACCACTGTTCATCCTTCTTGCTTTCAGACTTCAGTGCTCCCAAATTAAATTTTTCCATTGCACTTGGGGGTGAGGGGTGGCAAATCACTGTTCAGGTAACTGTCTACTTCAGTGTGACATGTTAGAACTGTTTCCAAATAAAGCTGTCAACTGAAGTTGACCATTTTGAACTTCCTGGAGGGCTAATACCTGGCTGGAAAGTCCTTTATGTGCTAACAGCAACATGGAAACAAAGCCGAACACAATAACTCTGTGGCACCTTTCGTCTGTGATTCAGTAGTAATTTAACATCATTAGATCTCTACTGCTCCAGCAGTAAGGGCACTTTAGGTATCAATCACTTTAGAAGAGAATGTAGTCCTCTTTCTGCTCTTCAGTAAAGCATTTCTACTCTGCTGTGGAGACTAAAGCACAGCTCTACAGGTCTGGCAATGTGGCGGCGACAGCAAGCACAGAGCCTTACCCACTCTCCATTTTACACTGTATTAAGCAATATTCATAGGTTGTACTGAAAGTACAAGATTTCCAAAAAGCCACAGTGCACATCTCTACTGAAGGAATACTTCAATTTTTTTCTCATTGATGCAGTCTTCGAGCTGCATTCTCAGAATCACAGACACAGCCCATCAGAAGATCTTAATCTGGAGTAATGAGTGTGATCAGGAAAGAGATATCCCATTTCCAAAGCTGACAGACAACCTCCCTGGTAACAAAGTAAGCAGACTCCCCATCTCTGAGGACCAGAACTTGAGTTCCATTTTCCCCTTCTCCTAATGAAGGATTTGGTTGTTCTGTCAGAGCTGGATGTGACTTCCTTCTATCTTGCTTGGAAGACATACGTAGGGCTCACAATGACACGTTCTCCACAATATGCAGTCCCCAACTGCTTCTTCTTGATCTGGGCATGCAAAACCTCTCAGCAGTGTACACGAGGAATGAAGGAAAATGTGCTTTTGAAGACATTTTGAAGTTTCCTTTTCACCTGTTTCATTCTTCAGACTCTGGAGCAGATTCCTACAGGCCACACCACCTTCACAAGCTCTATTCTCAGGGTGTTAAAGAATTAGATTTATTTCAGTAACATCTTTTACCTTGATGGTCTCACCCACTATTCCAACAGTTTTGACTAGTACTGGGGAGGGGCCTGGAAAGATTATGTTAACTCTACTTAAGGCATTTGAGGAAAATTCTGAAGCAGAAGTGTCCATAGGTAAATATGCTGCATCAGTGCCCAGGACAAACTCTAATGCTCCCATATAAACAAGTCAGAAAAATGTATTCTAGCATTTGCAAAACAAACCTCTTGAGACACAAAAGCCCCAGATTCTCATTTGATGTTGGTGTCATTGAGAGACTGTAATCATTAGCAGCTAGCATAAGAGACAGACCACAAAAAAGTAAGAATAAAAAAAGCCACCTGCCAACAGGCCCTATATCTTCCAAGTTTGTTCCCCAAAGCACTAATTAAAGAGGACTCTCTGCCACAAGCAGCAATCACAGTTTAAATGAACAGAGAGTTCTGCTTCAAAGACAAAGATGCTAAACTTGGAAGCAAGAACACTTGTGTTTAATTTTCTTTATTCAAAGGCTTGGTGTGTGGCCATGTACTTGCCCTTTGGTTCACTGTGCCTGCAACCACCAGCTATAAAATGGAGCACCACACTTCCTCAGAGCAGCTGAGAGGCATTTAGAGGCTACAGGAGATTGTATCTAAATCATGCTGACAGATTACCCAGAATGGGCAGCTGCCTCATTTATTCATGTGATTGGACAGACTACTCCCACAGATCTTCCTGTATTTCACCCTTCCCAGCCCTCAAGGCCCTGAAAGTAGAGACTGGCTTACCTCTTTCTTGCCACCATCCTTAGTCTCAATACAACACCTTCCATTAAAACCAGAGAGGTAGAAGAGAAGATGCAGCTTTGGGGTCTGCTGGAAATGGTCTGTGCTCTTTTTGAGCATCTCAGAGCAGTTATCTATCAGAGAGGGCTTCACACAAGGACCCTAGATACGCACTCTGGGATGGGACAGAAAGGAGAAAATCCTTTTTTGGCTCTATTTATTTTCCAATGTGTTTTAATTATCTTACTCTGCCAAATTAAAAGATTCATTACCAAGACAAAATGACAAATACACTTCTAGGTGGACTACATACTTTAAACCAAATCAGCAAGGGAAACTATTTTCCCAAGCAAAACAGAAGCATTATTTTCATTTAAGCCAATACTGAAAGAGCACACAGGACATGCTGTAGGGACCAAGTCTGAAATCTCATTGCCATTTTTCTTTACATATAAAGCTGGTTTCCCTTATGTTAAGCACCCCCAAGGCGCACACAAATGTCTGTGGAGCCAATCAAAATGCAAATACTGTGAAACAGCCCAGCAAGCAACTACTGTTTGTCTCTTTACCACGTTCTTCCTTTTACTCAGGCTTTCATCATTTAATACAAGTGACTTTGCCAAACACCGTGTGCTTTGGTTTTAGAGCCCTGAAAGTTTAAGCTGTTCTCTACTCAGAAATAATCTGTCATCTGGTTCATTGGTTCAGTCATTCCTGGCAACTGCCTTACTTTCAGCACACACATGACAGGAAGAGACCTCTGTCCTGTCACAGTTACCTCTTTCTGGGCTGAAATTATCTCTGTAGTTTTACACAGTGGGATTAATGCATGGCTGCTGGCTACCCTACTCTCCTGCCTTTGCTTTTAATAATTTCGTTGCCGAAGTGGAAATACAGATGTTAAAAGAGACGGGCACATGACAGAAAACGTTCGCCTCTTGCTTTGAAGACGCATAATGTGACAGCAAGATGAAAAATCCCACAGCTATGAAGGATGCCAATTTTCTCAGGAACTGTTTCATCTCTAACAAGATCAAACTGAACTATTGCCAGTAAATTCAGGAGGTGCCTGTTTTAACAGTTCCTTTCCTAAATCTCTTACTATTTCCCCTGGTTCACTAACTAACCTTCTTTAAGAAAGAGGAATCATATCTTAAAAAGAAGAAGGCAGCAAGGTAGCTTTGCATGCCACCAGCCAAGCAACCTATACTATTTATTGCTGCTTTCTGTTTGGAGAAACTTAACCATGCCAAAGGTTGGCAGTTTCCTCTGGCAGCTAAGAAGTAAAAAGCCTTGTTGAGCACGTTTTCCTTTTGAGCTGCCACACGTCATGATGTATTCAGCACAGCTATTAGGCTGTGTGTGAAAAGGAAGGGCTGCAGGTCTCTGCCGGCAAACTGTGGCCCTCCAAATTTTCAAGTTTTCAAGAATGTATTATATTTCTATACAGATGACAAAGCTAGCAATGATACCCATGGAAGGTATCATTCGAGCACTTTTAGATTAAATGTCACCTAAAGCATGATTTGACCTTGATCTGATTTTAGATTTTTTTAATTATTGAATTATAATACGTGCATTAGAAGTCACTGGAGACAAAAAGAATTTGTATTTAAGATATTACTTTTGCTTTTGCATGACTTTAAGGTGATGACAACTTTAAGACCCACTAGAGTAAGCATGGATTAGACTTTATTGTGCTTTCCTTGCTTTTAATACATAAAATTTTCACATGATCAACTCTTAGAATAGCAACTGTCAGGAGCTTTACCATGTTCTCTTTAACAAGGATGAAGGGGGAAATATTTGTTTATTTATTTTTAAACAGGACATGCATTCATAGAAGAAATCTAAGCATAATGCATTTAGCCTAGGCTGTACAATTCATCTCTCTCACCTTTGACTTTTTTTCCTCCTTTTCTTTTCCTACAGTGTTTTATTTCTCTTTACATGACCCATTCTTTAAGACATCTTCAACTTCCTCAAAGAGATTACATTCACACACACACCAGCCATTTTTTTCCAGGTGGAGATTTTATACCAGCTGCTGAACTTTCATCTCAGCCAAAGTACATCCCAACTGAGATGCAACAGAGACACTTCAACCCTCACCAATATCTCTCTGTACTTTTCAGGCTTTTAAAGCATGAGAAACAAGACCTTCACTGCCAATTTGGGAAATCCAGAAGTGCACATTGATATTTCATTCTTCCTGTATTTTTTTTTAAATGTCAGATCAAAACAACCTATGCTCTGCAGAAGCCAATTACTGTAGCTTTTGTGAGGGTTAAAAGTTCAAAAAGGAAAGCTGGTTCCTTCATTTAGCAGCCTCTTTCAACAATACTGATAAAGAGACACCAAAGGGAGAGCGGATGTGTAGGTATGGCAGCAAGGGGGATGAGAGGAAGGGTCTCCAATTTTTTAATTCTCTTATTTATGACTCTCCCTCTTCCACCAGGTTCCAACCTTACCCTCTTCAGGCGACACTGTCCCAAATACTAACAACCAGCAATAAGAAAAAGCTAGAAGAAACACACATTTCCTGCTGTCTTCCTCAACACTCATAGAGCGAATAGTCCCCAAAGCACACTTCACCCTGTAGCTTTTGGGAAAACACGTCCCAGACACACAAGACGTAACCATGCAAATTATAGCTCTTTATCAAGATTGCAGGCTTACTATGCCTTCCTTCAAAATACCCTTCCTGCTGACAGAAATAAATCAAGCAAGCAAATTCACTCCATGAAGTCAAAACTTCACATGGCCACAAAAGGCTTGCTTTTAAATTTTTTTAAATATTAACTTTGCACATGAACATAAGGACCAAAAGTAACGCACCAAGTATTATCTTGCATTGGTTTTTCTAATCAAAATACACAGTAACCACAAAAGGAAATGCTTCCAGACCAGTAATGAAGGGACTGATTCATATGCCCCAGAGAACAAGTGCTGAACAATGTACACTCAGTAAGGTTTCAGCTTTATCCCTTACTAAAATAAAACCACGTGTCTGATCTTTAACCCACTTTGATTTATTAATGTTTTTGCTTTTCAAGATTATGGAAATAAGTATGAACAGAGTAGTTAGAAGAAAACAATCCATCCCAAAACCCTTGTACACTAAATGTTAGAATTGCCATCTATCTTACTTCCTCTCTCAAAAATGTGGATTTATAGATTTGAAGGACTAGACGGGAATTCCAGTTTGAAAGTCCCAAAAGTAGGCTGAAGCAAACAGTAAAATACTATATTCCAAATGTAACATAGCCTCAGCTACTGTACATAAACATCAGTTGGTCATCTGTCAACCAACTAAAATGTCACATGCATTTGAAAAGTATTAAAGTATCAGCAAGAAAAAAGGAAGAGTCCTTTGAAAAGGCCAAAGATTTATCAATTCCAAGTTGTGCATAAATAAATTCTCAAGGAACAACTGTGTGGCTTTACATATCAATAACTCATGTTCCAGACACTTTACTGACCAGAGTTCTTCACTAGAATGCAAATCTGGATTAAAGTCACAATGCAGAACAAGGTTATATCCTTTTGGTTGTGTCCCATTGCAGAAGATATTTGTTCAAAATTTTAAAGTGTGTCACATTTTCCATGGGGCATTCAGGAAACTCCTAGCACAAAAACAATGAACAGGATGTTGCAGGTCAGGATAGGGATAAACTCACTGAATGAGAACATTTGAGGAAGGGGAGGGGGACACTTTGCACAGTCTTTTATTACTTGGCATCTTCTTGGTTCCAGCCCTATACAGGATTTGGTTTTGTGGGATAAGCAAAGTTTGCATGCAGCTCTTGCTTGGCCAGAGCTATCCCTTGGTTTTGTAAGAATTCAATGTCCCAGAAAATTTTATAGGACCCACAACTATGAAAGAGCTGGGACAGCTTCAGCCAGTCCACCCAAGTTCATGCTCTTGCTCTTGAACCATCTGTGTACCTATCATGAGCATGTCTGACAGCCAACCTGAACACAGGACAGACCTGTAAATTTGGGGCTGTTTTTAACATTCCTGCTAATAAAACTATCACTGCTGAGAATTATTCTTGTATCTTAGATCTGATCTGTTACTACATTGCTGCTATCCTGTGCCTGGGAATACCTGGAGCATTAATATTCCCACAGCAATAGGGTCATAAACAGAATACAAGAGCAATACCTGCATGCTGAAGCTTCCCATGCCCACAAGAGTTCCTAAGCTGGTGCTCTACCTCCTCACTGGATCTTTCCTATATGGGAAGGCCTCTGCACAGTACTTCAGTTGGATCAAAGCTTATGCAGCTTCCAGGAACACCTACTTGTAAACCCCATGCTCTCAACTCTTGTTGGAGTCTGTGTAAAAACAGGTGCTGTGAGACCGTGAGACGGACCATGGCTCTCATCCTCCCCCAAGCCATGCTGGCTGTAAGGTGAAAGAATCACTGAGAACTCTTGTTCTTCAAGCAACTGCTAAGATTCAAACACCAGTGGCAGTTCTTGAAGACCAGTAAACTCCTGAGCACTGCTCCTGCTTTAGTAAAGTTGTCACCCTTTTTTCACAACAGTGAAGCTCCAAAAAGCTTTTTGCAGCAGCAGCAGCGGCATGGACTTTCAGCTTCCCTATTTCAGATCTGGTTTTATTCATCAGATTTTCCACATGGTAATCCTAGAAAAGCAATTCTAATGCAATACTTTCAGCATCAAATTGAGAGGCCTAATTTGTGGCTACAGCTGTGGCCTGTTATCTGTACTTCATCACTCCAATTCAGCACAAGACAAACTCCACAATTCTTCAAACTTCAACATGCCTCTACACCACAACAGCAATTAATTTGCCTCCTCCAGCCTCTGCCATTAAAATAAAACTGCAACATACCACAATCTGAAAATAAAACAAATTCAGTCCCAGCCCTACCCAACCTCTCTATCATTTAAAGAAAACCCCTGCAACTTCAGCATTTAAGAACTTGGGCTTCTGTCAGAAATTTTTTTTTATTCCTATGATTACTTTTAAAGGTTACTTATAAATCTGACACAGGAACTTCACATTAGCACCTAAACTACAACATTAGCTAAACTTTTTACAGGGCCTTGGCAAAAAAACCCAAACCTTGCCTCATCAAAACAAAAATAAACCTTGCTGAAATGTTTTCAAATTGACCTGAAAAACAAACAAACAAAAAGAAAGAAAGAAAGAAAAAATCCCAAGCAAATCTCCACCAAACAACTATTGCACTACAAATAATTTGAGATTAAATGACAGTTTCAAAGACAATTCAGAATAAAAGATACCATCCTATAAATCTGTGAATGGGAGTTTATTTGATAATGTTCTCATTAGGTAAGCTAGGGTCATTAAAGCCCTTTCCCAATAATACAGTAATTTGCTTTTCATAGCAAGAAAAAAGGTTTTCTTCCTTTTATTTGCAAAGAAAACTCTAACTGTAAAATAATGTGTCAGATGGAATAACACTTCCTTGTTATATCAGAAACACAAACCTCACTTCAAAGTAAAGATGATTTTACACTTTAAATGAATAAGTTTTTAATCAAAAAGAAAATTCACATTAAAGCCACTGTGATTTTATTTGAACTTTTATTTACTAAGTTTACATAGCTCCATTCTCTCTTTTTGTATAGTTCATATTACTTCTCTTATATTCCCTATCGGAGCATAGGGTAAAATCACTTTGATATTCCCCTTAGCAGTAAGACTAGCAGATCAGTCAGGAGTCTAAGAAGAAACACACCACTTCCAAAACACAACTGCATTTCATAAAGTAATTAACATCTTGTGCGTGTGGCACAGCTATGCCACTCAAGGAGTTCTGTGATTTTAGAGGGACCTCTAAATACAAGCCGTGCAATAGGAAAGAGCCCAAATATGGCACACATCTCCTCATAACAGACACACTGCTTTACAAAGCGTTAAGGCATGCCCTCCCAATTACCTGGACCTTCATGATTTTTTCTGAGGCTCAACCAAATTAGTAAATGTAGCTGCAGCAACCTTCAAAATTATAATTTTAGCTTTTCCTGAAGGCCCACTTCAAATCAACTGTTACCTTCTGTAACAGGTGTATTCTAAAGGCACTTAACCCTAAAGCTTGCTGCCCCCAGTATCTAAACATAAATCGAGAACTACTTTTCTCAGCTGGTATTCTTTCTCTTCACTACTAAGGTGACTACTTATTCTTGCTGTTTAAAAAAAATAAGTATTGTTTCATTAATTAGTTGTACGTGGTAATTTTAAATGAACTATTGCTAAATGCACACAGTTGCACCAGCACAAACACACATGGGTAACAAGAAAAAAACATTTATCATTCCAGACTTAAAAAAATAGAAATAAAAACAGACACAAAAAAGATCCCTCACAAAATTAAACCCCACCAGCCTTCCAGAAACAAGTCTTAGATCGTAGCTTCAATACATAACAAAATATGAGATTGAGAGACAATAATTTTATTGCACATTATAAAATGTCTTCACGTTTGACAGACCATATGTTATTGACTCACTGCTCCCCATACACAACAGGCTTCTTCCTTCTTTTGCTTTTTCATCATGCTCTTTACTCTACAGATACCAGCTATTCTTTTCTGTCAGACTGATACAGACCTAAGCAAGTACAAAGCATGTGTTTTCTAACTTGAATTTAGCTTTCAAGTCTGCTGCTTGCACTTCATGACAGAAAACATTTTTTTGCAACTTAAATTGTTTACCTTCTTCAGCTACAGCAATTAGACTAATGAGAGTTACTACCCCACAAACAACCCTTTTTTTTTAATGCAGTCATTTAGCCTGACAGGCTTGCCAAGCTGGTGAGGAGGGCTTTAAACTAAAGCTGCTGGGGGAGGGGAACCTCAATCCATCTCCCACAGCGTAATACTTCTGGAAAAGCTGTCAGCCCACAGCTTGGACAGGTGGACTCTTTGGTGGGTTAGGAACTGTCTGGATGGCCAGGCCCAGAGAGTGGTGGGGAATGGTGTTGCATCCAGGTGGTGGCCAGTGGTGTCCCTCAGGGATCAGTGTTGGGCCCAGTCCTGTCTAATATCTTTACTGATGATCTGGATGAGGTGATCGAGTGTCCCATTAGCAAATTTGCAGATGACACCAAGCTGGGGCGGGAGTGTCAATCTGCTGGAGGGTAGGAGGGCTCTGCAGAGGGGCCTGGACAGGCTGGATAGATGGGCTGAATCCAAGAATAGGAGTTTTAAGAAGACCAAGACCAACAGACCTATCTCTCAACTTGTCCACATCCTTCAGGATGCCATCACTTCTGTCCAGTGTCTTCACTACATAGCTTGGTGTCATCAGCAAACTTGCTGTATGCACTCAATCTCATGGTCCGTGTCACTGACACAGGTGTTGAACAACTCTGGTCCCATTAATGACCCTTGAGGAATGCCAGTCATCACTGCTGTCCACTTGGACATTGAGCTGTTAACCACAGCTCTCTGACTGCAACTTTGCACACAATTCATTGTCCACAAGTTGGTCCATCAATCAAATCCATGTCTCTCCAGTTAGAGACAAGGATATCATGCAGGACAGTGTCAAATGTCTGCACAAGTCCAGGTAGATTTGACATCATTTGCTCTTCCCTTATCCACCAATGCCGTAATCCTTTTGTAGAAGGTCACTCAATTTGTCAGGCACAAATTGCTCTTAGTGAAGCCATGTTGGCTCTCATCAATCATCTCCTTACTTTCCATGTGCCTTAGCACAGTTTCCAGTATCTGCCTCATGATCTTGCCAGGCACAATGTTGAAACGTAAGGACTGGTACTTCCCAAGGTCTTCCTTATTTCTGTTTTTTCCCAAAGGAAAAAGACCTTTAAGACCTGTTGGAGCAGGTCCAGAGGAGGGCCACAAAGATGATCAGAGGGATGAAGCACCTCTCCTATGGTGACAGGCTTAGAGTTGGGTCTATTCAGCCTGGAAAAGAGAAGGCTCTGGAGAGACCTTAGAGCAGCCTTCCAGTTCTAAAGGGAGCCTACAAGAAAGATGGGGAAGGAATATTGTGATAAGGAGTAATCACTTTAAACTGAAAGGGGATAGGTCTAGGTTACGCATTAGGAAAAATATCTTTAAGAGTGGTGAGACACTGGAACAGGTGTCCCAGATAAGATGCCCCATCCCTAGCAGTGTTCAAGGCCAGCTTGGGCAGGGCCTGGTCTAGTGGAAGGTGTACCTGCCCATGGCAGGGGAATTGGAACTAGATTGTCTTTAAGCTCCTTTCCAACCCCAGTTATTCTATGATTCATGAGCTCAGGCTTTTAGAATAGCATCAAGAGAGGATATTTGCAATAAAACCACGGGAGCTGGTTTCACTGATAGCTTTCAGTGACCCCAAAATCCTTCACGAGGATGTCCTGCAACTTTCCAGTGTACATATTATTGGCATTTACTATTAGATATGCAAATATATATCAATACCCAGGTACAAAAAAGTGTTGTGATTTGTCTATGGGCTTCTGTTCACTGCAGCAAGGGCCAGTTTGCACAGCACTCTAGTACTCTTCTCCCCTCCACAAAATCACTCATCCAAGATTATACACGATCTTGGGGCAGAGGTATAAGGCAAGACTACAGCAGAGGTGAAGATGCATCTTGCTTTGAAAGGCTATCTATATTTTGACAAAACATGAAGGACCTCACACATCCTCAAGAGGTCTGCCACACAGGAGGAGGAAAACATAAACTGCCAAATGTATCATTTGCTTGTATGCACCTTTGCCACATGTCAGCCCATGATACATTCCTGTTCTGCTGAAGGAGGTGCAGATTATCTGCATCAATTCTGCTGATAGGACCTTCACACCAAGGTCACACAGAAAGTCAATGTCAGCGCTTAAAGTAGAAAGTGAACGCAAATTTCTTTGCTGTTGGTTTCCATGAGGGAAGGATTTCGCCACTTAACTCCCAAATTGAAGGCTAGTGCTACAGTCAGAAGAGCAGCTTCTTACGTACAAAGAAAGGAGTCAAGAGAGGGACAAAAGGAGACCAATGAACTACTGAAATGTGCAAAATCTTTATTTCTTTAAGATATTGCATAGATTCTGAAGATGACTAAGAATTTTATTCATGAAAAAATCAACCTCAAATAACTCAAAAGAACATTCAGCGTGGGAGGTTCTTTAGCAAAAATTAAATAGCAATTGTGATGAAATAGTATCTTCTACCAAGTTACCAAAGAATTTACATTTTGCTCATGCTCTTACCTAACTGTAGAACCAGGAACCATACGCAAGTGATAATAGCCAAATTGATATCTCAAGATGTAGCGTTATTTCAAAAATGTGGGTAGGAGAGCAGGAAGCAAAAGCAAGGTAATTTTAAAAACAATCTTAGGGCAAGATTCTTATTTCAGACCTATCCAACAGAGCTAACCTCCACTTCACATCAGCTGCAGATCCATACAGAGCTAATTTTAGCAATATTAAAAAAAATGCTGGCTAAGTACAGAGCATGTTTGATCTACTTATATCCAAACTAGCTATCATTTGACTTACCTATACCCTCAGCTGATGCCTCCTGGCTTAAAACCTGATACTTCAAAACTGCTGCCAGAGGATGACAAGAAAGGCTATTAGCACAAACCAGCATTTGATAAGTATGCTTTTTGTATTCTTTCCTTCTCCCTCACCTGTGATATATTCACAGGAATGTGATTTTAATAAGTAAAGGTATAAGCTTCTTCTTTTTAAGTGCACTTTCTAGAAGTTTTGTGAACATCAGCATGTAAATAGAGTTCCAACTCCCCCAATACTATCACTAGAATATGTGTGTTTTAAGGATCTTGATTTCCAAAGCTTTTGGAAAGCTTTTTCCATAACTTTTGGACTCAGTGATCCTTGTGGGCCCCTTTCAACTTAGAATATTCTGTGATTAAATCTGATTACTTTGCTCCAACCCAAAAGAAAAAGAAGACTCATCTGTGTCCTGGTTTCCCTTTAAAAATGTACAAAATCAATTATCCTGTTTAAAAGGTCATTAAAAAGCTTAAAACAATCCATTTGTTCAGTTGAAGAGATCAAACACTGACTAACTCCATCAGTTTAGGACAATGTGCTATTATGTTCAAAGTCACATGTAGCACATATCAAATGAAACGTCAGAGAAGCAAGGCATTTAGATGCATATTTGACATACTTTTTGCATCTCAGTACATTTCACTTCTCAATGGGGCTGTGGGTGGGAGAGGAAAAGGTTGGTTTCTTATGGGTTTGAGTGTAAAGGCATCATTTGGCAATTCAAATCATCAGATGTTCCAACTGCCCACTGCTAGATGCTGCCATGTACAGGAAAAACACATACCAGAGATCACCATTCTACATATTCAGAAGGAACATTTACAATCACTGTCTGTCTCCTCAGATAGCAGCATTATACAGCCCTCACACTGCAATGCCAACATGAGTAATTAGTCATTAAACTTTTGAGCCATTCATTCGTATTTGTGCATAACAATATTTACTATTCTCAAGTACCCCATGTCACTGGACTTATATCCAGCCTCAAACAACGAATAAAATCAGTGTGTTTTAAAAGGTCCGAAGCTTCTGCTGCCATTTTGCAAATCCACTTCTACAATGTTAGGTACTGGTCATCCAGAGCAAAATTTCTCTCACATTGTGTCTCCACTTCTGTAAAGGATACAAAACCCCATCTTTAACATCTGTTGATGTATACACCCCTCATCTTAGGCTCTACAAAAGACAGACCAACATTTTATCTCACACAAAGGTACTAAGCCAGGTGCACCAAAAGCAGATGTAGATGCCTGAACTCTGTGTAACATTAAAACAACAGTTTGTTTGTGTCTGACACAATTTCACAGAAAAAATAACTATACTAACTGGTAAAGTTCCTGTAAATGATTCATTTTCCCCAACTCAAACCTCCTTTACAGTAATGAACAAGGCCAAAATTCAGATTTCCATCTGGATGCTAACCAAATACCACCACAGCCATTACCTAGCATTTCTCATATGGAGAGCTCTCTGAGGATATCAAAATCATTTCTGACAATTTGCAAATGACGCATGTGAGGACTAGAACAAGGGTAGAATCACTAAGTGGAGAAACAGGGTTGGTCAACCTCAGAATGTTAGTGCACAAGAGATAAAAACTATGAATTTACACTGAACTGTAATATTGACTTCTGCTTGTTTGAACATTCCTCCAATTTTCTTACAAGAAAAAAGGAAAGTAAATGCAGATAAACTTTACTAAAAGCAGGTTAATAAGATTACATTAAACTTCTACAGGCATTTGAGTAAAATTTAAATGCCTTTAATTTGATTTAGTGTACTTAACTAAGGAAGTAAAGAAACTAAAACTAAAGCCACTTAAATTCTGCTTAATGTCCTTGTATAGGAGTACTATGTAATTTAATCCACTTTCAAAGCATATCTTAGTCTGGATTAATTCTTCCAAGTATTCCTGTGTAGACAAACCCTCAGCATATACTAACTGCATAGGCAGCTTTCTCGAAGAAGATAAACTAACTTATACTTAGCATAAAAGACTGAGATTACTCATGAGTTGCTGGTGACCTATAAATTCCCTTATAACACATCAATACCCCACTTACATACATTTAAGTAACAGAATTCAGATATACTGAATATCAGATTCAATGTTTCCTACATACTGGAAATCAAATATTTCTTTTTGAGCTTGTAGCAGAAACAGATTCAAAGTCTCAACCAGACCTCTCCGTTTTACTGTACGTTAAATCCAAAGGAAAGATTTCACCCTGACATCTGATCTTTTATCTACTACTGTCAAGATTGATAGTTGCCTACATATGGGATGATAAGTCTTGTTAGATTTAATTTGATGTAGATTTCTTAACTTCAGACAAACAAAATGCACCTCCCTCACTGACTTTCTGAGGTTCGATGATGTCAACCTTGCAGAAGGTTTCCGGAGGGCATAAGAAATAGGCTGACTCTTCTGTGGGCAAAGCTTCCTCATGTATATAAAAGTTGTATCTACCACCCTTCACCAAGACAACTGAGTTCTCTCTGTATGAGAGGCAGACACCATCTTACAAACTTATTTGTGAAAGGCAGGAGGACTCTGGCTTGCAGTTCTGAACCTCTGGCAGTGCACAACTACTGCTGGACACGTACTTCTTCCTAAACTCATCTTCCCACAGCAGCCACCACTCCACAGCAAAGCTACAGAAGCGGTTCTGTAGGCCAGGTCCTGCATGCAGCTCACTGGCAACCACCCCACCACCTGAGCCACCCACTCACTACCTTACGGTGAGCTGGGCCTCAAAAGGAGCCAGCACCAGCAGCCACAGCTGAGGTGAGACATGAAACTCAAGCAAAGAAGTTCTACCAGTCTTCATCACAGGTTGCCCAAACAGGAAAATAGAAAACTGCCTTGCCTCTATCCAAGCGGGAAAATGGGTCAGTGGCCAAAGGTGGAGGCAAAGGCAAGGAGGATCAGCTATTAAAAGTGGCAGGAACTAATGCACAGCAAGCTGGTATTTGAAGTCTTGGTCTTGTTGTGAGACCTACATTCCCAATATGGTCAACTAATGAAAGTAAAACACTTATTAAAATAAGTTGTGGAAGCTTGTACAGAAGACTATAAAGCATGTTTCCACTAAGATTTTAGCTTAAGTTAGCTAAATTAAGAACCCACCCCTTTTCATAGTTAATTCAAGGATACAGATGAAACTAGAAATGCATCTCCTCCCACTCCTATCACCAACCCCCACAGAAAAATATTTAAATAGCAGAGATTTGTAATCTAGAACAGAGAGCAGTATTCTATGAAGTATCATCTAATTTAAATAAGTTTCTCTCATTAATTTAAAGGCGTTTCTAAACACTTCATCAACGCTTTTCTATTTAAGTGTTATTTCACACTACATCTCCCAAACATCAGTATACACATTTTTACAGACACAAATGTGTAATCGTAGATTTATGATATCCGCTCAAATAATGTATTTGAAATTGTAAATTTATTCTTAATACCAGTAAAATATTCTGTAGCTATGTAGCTGCTTTTTTTTGCTTCTGCTCCATTAACTGAGTACTCTATACTGTTTGTAAAGTCACAGAATTCCTGAATAATTTTAACTGCATACATGCAAATAATCTTTCCTTCTAAATTCTTATGTGGGTCATTATTACAGAACTGAATGCTTGACTACTCTTCATGCATTTATTCTCACAGTGCCTCTCTCAGACAGCAATACTAGACAGCATTATCTACTAAATCAATAAAGAACTAGTAGGTAATTGCTAGTTCTAGAAGCAGACAAAAAGCAGAGAATACAGGAGCAAAATCAGCATTCAAATGGATCCATGATAATTTAAATTTACTCAACTTTGGGAGCAAGAAACAAAACGCAGGATCTTCTCCTGTGACATGAGCCCGAACCTCAGTTGTTCTTGTGAGAATTACTTTGGGTTGGAAAGGTCAAAAAGATGCAACTTCTCACCAAACATGCAAGCAATATAAATGTGACATGGAAAGCATTCATCCTGTGACTATTAAATGTACCTGGGAACAAAATCTGGGGTGAAACAAGGATAAGCATGTGCAACTTAACTGAATATGTGCAAGACGATAACCCACAGAAATGGATTCTTTAATTCCATCATATGCCTGTAATAGCTAAAACTGTGGTGAAAGGCAGATGGGTAACTCAGAGAGCTCATGGGGTGTATACATGTAGCAGATGCAAGTAGGACTGTTCACTGCACAAAATACAAAGTATTTGCAAATACTTTTGTCACACCAAGACGTACAAGATGAGTTACATTGCCATTGCAACAACAAACCACTCTCTCTTTCCTCATGTGGTTTCCTCAAGATTAAATGTGGAGAATAGTCACTCCCTGACCGAAAGAGATGGCATTTGAAACAGACTCCTCCGGAATTAAAACAGTGTATGTGGTGAGGAAATACAGAAAGTTCTCATGGAATGAAACAGCCATTAGCACAGGTGGCCGGACAAGGCACAGATGTCTCTTAAAGCCTTTGGCTGGATCTCCACCTAAAGATAGTTCTAAGCTCAAGTCACACTGTGATTTCACCTTTAATCTGTGAGATAAGGCCATCACCTTCTGAGGCTACACCAGTAGAAGAAAACTCCTATGTGGAGGACAGATGGGGTCAGCCCTCCACAGGCCAACCAAGATGTGACCGTGATATACACCTGCCACACAGCTTGAGTGTCGCTGTAGTGCCCTAATAAGTTCCTAGTTCAGTGTGGATTGATGATCTTCCCCACAGTCTTTTTACAATAATTTTGGCGACACACGCTCCAGCAGAAGAAAAAAGTAGCTAGCAACAGCAAATTAATTAGAAAGCAGCAGAAATGCTTAGTAATGCCTAGATTCAGAGCTATATAGAAGATAACAGTAGGGAAATCAATCAGTTCCCCAATAACAACTATCTTGAAGGGTCAAAGTTTATCCACCCTGACCCACTTGGCTTCACAGTTATAATGAGCTATGTAATATAAGGTGCCATCCAGGCACCATTGTAATGATAACATATCTTCAACCTCAGTGGCATAATCAATTAAAAAAAAAACAAACCAAAAACAACACACCAAACAAAACCAAAAGAAGCAAAAAACCCACAAACAAAAAAACCCAACCAAAATATGTTCCCCAAAACTAGCATGACCAAAAAAAACCCCATAGAACTATAAGAAAATCTACCTGTAAGATACCTAATTCAAAGCATTGTTTTCCAATGCTAGACTGCACTATGTAATTGCTGCTTTGCAAGGTGGATAAAAAATAGAGACAGACAATATAAAAGACAAGTCTATGAGATTTGTGTAAAAACAGGCTATTATACGGATATAAATTATTTGATTTGGTATTTATTAAGTACCTGTAAAGTGCTCAGTGCTGTTCAAATTACAAAGGAAATTGTCTTTTGCTTTAAGAAACTGACAATCTAAATGACAAAAGGGAATAGACAAGATGCAGCAAGAAGCCAGTGATGAATGAAGACTATTTTGATTGTGTTTTGGATTTGATTGCTTTCTGTCAGCACCTCTGAGCTAGAGTTCTTTCTACAGATTTGCTGACAAGTAGGCAAGTGTGGTGGAACAGAATTTGGTAAGGCATTTCAGACACAGAAGTAGCACAGAGAAAGCCAAAGTCAAGATGAAATAAAATCCAACAAGGTTGGCATCACTATTCCTATGGTGAGGAGAAGCAAGAAGGATGCCTTAAGTATTCTGAAAAAAGTGTAAGATGAGGATACAAAACTGAAGGAACCCGGTACTTAGAATATAAACTTAAGACAGAACTGCTGTAAGAAATCACAGCTGAAGCTGATGTAATGGTAGAAAGATAGACCAGAACAACCCTGCTTTACAAAACTTTTAGAACAACCAACATGGCAATTCAGGAGACTCATCTCATGATGAAGGAATCCAGTATCAGCTGTTTAGTGTGATACAAAGAGTTATTCAGCTAGGAAAAAAAAAATATCAATCATTTTTTATGGCAAACCTCTCAGCCTCAGGAGTACATTCATTACTAGAGGTCCAACGTGTCACATTTCTTTATAAAGTTTGTGAGAGAACTAGCCAAGACATCCTTTGGCAGTGTAAAAACAGTGCTGTCACAGATGGACTTCACACAAATGGGGTTTTGCTTTATTAATAAACGTCTTTTTTCCCCCTACTCTGAAATCCTCAACCTATACCAACTTTCTCCCTTCCTCATCACTTACAAACACAAGAGAGAATAAGACATTGTTTGTTTGTTTTCTTTACTTGATAGGAGACTAGTTTTTCTCCAGTTTGGTGGTACTCCAAGTGAAAAGGACAGCAGATACACTCTTGGCAACTGCACAGAGTGGCTTTTTTTTTGTTTGTTTTTCCATAAAACACTTTACTGTGCCAGCTTTCTGAGTAACCTCAGAAATAATATGCTTTTTCTGACAGATGACAGCAGAGTGGAGTTAATAAACAAATTAGACCCATATGAAAGTGTGATTCATACGCAATGTCAGAACTCCAAAGAATAAGGTGGTACATGACTACCAAAGAGGCCATCACTACACAGATTCACAGAGTACCAAGTTGGAAGGGACCCACAAGGATCATCGAGTCCAACTCTTAATTATACATAAGCCTTCAAATGAAAATTGCTTCCCAGACTTTCGCAAAGCTTTTTCCAGCTCTTCAGCACTTAACAGTTGCTGTGTAAAACTCTTCTAGCCACAGAAGAAACCCTCTTATAATGAAGCAAAAAGGTCTAGCATGAAGCTAAGTTGAACAGAACCACACCCTCACAGCACCTTATACACAAAGAGGTATCGCATGGCTCCACTGAAACCATATGAAAAACAAAGAGAGTTTGAAAAGTTTCAGAAAAGTTCAGTTGTCAGGCTTTTCTTTTTGCATTAAGAAAAAAAAAGGAAAAATTAAAAAAAAAGAAAGAAAGATGCAAGCAAGCACAAAATCTGTTATGGTAGCAACACTGTTACTGTAGGATGTACAAACCACTGTTTCCTCCTAAGTCTGGCTACAGTACAAGAGGCTGTTAACATGCACTCCTGTGGTACAGTTTGCACTCAGGACAGAAGGATTTGATAGCTAGCCTGGTTCAAACACCAGTACAGCAAGGGGTTTAAGGCAGGCAGCAGAAGTGCTCTCAGTCAGTGCATGTAAGAGATCACGCTGATAAAGGATTTTCATCCTGAGACCTCGCACGTGGGCACTCAAGGCACGGAGCTGCTGCTGGCACCCCCAGCCAGGACAAACTTAAACAACAAACGGATGTCACATCCAGAGCAAGCGGATTTCAAGACACCACACGCTACACAGAGTAAAGTTTATAAACAAAACCCCTTGTTGCTTCCCCCTTCTCTCTCTGGTGCCGGCAGCTTCAGGTCCAGCTCTAGGGGATGAAGGGGATTACTGCAGAAAGCCGGAGAGATTGGCAGTGTGACAGGGCTAGGAATAGGAAGTCTAATAGACATGGGAGACCTGCCTCGGTGACTGACTCAGCTTCTGACCCACTTACAGAACTCAGCCAAACTGCTTTTTGATGCCACTGCTCCTGTCACAGACTCTGCGTGATCTTATTCTGTATGATCTTGTCCGATTAGGGCAGTATCTTCAAGGCAGTGACTGCCTCTTGCTAATTTTGGTGAAAAACAGCCTATAGGCTTGAGCAATACCTTAGTAAAGCAAAAAGAAAAAAAAAAGGGGGGCAGGTTTGCTGATTTTACTAGGATGTGCCATGCCAAGAATAAAATCATCTTTTCACTTAAATAATTAAGAATACCCACACAGTTAAACCTGTTAATATTATTTAAAAATATGTACAGCTGGAAGAGTGGCATGTTGCTCTCATTCACAAGTTTGCTACATCTTTACTGACGCCTACCATCTCCCCTATAGGTCTATTTACAGAGGCATTTCTCCCAGGGACCAAGTTTTTCATTCATGTCCTTTCTTCCCCCTTCTCTCCTGCTTTATCCCCTCCCTCTAGCAGAGCCCTTCAGTCACATTAGGCAAAGCATTTGTGGTGTGACATGGGGAACTGATCCAAGCCTCCAGCGAGCAAAAAAATAAGCTGAATAAAACAAAAAAAAATTATTTTTAACCTGGATGAGTTCCCAGACTCAGCTTATTCCCCACCACAACAGGTGTATCAACACACCTGGAGAAGAAACTGAGCAAACCAAGCTTCAGCTCTTGCTGACATAACTACTGCTGACAAAGTCAAATGTATACATTAGCAAGATAAGAACATTTTTAAAATATTAATATTGGACTGGGGGTTCTCACACTGGGGAAATCTTTAAACATCATAAAATGGACTTAATACATATTCCTTATGTTGTTCACAGTTTCCTTTGCCAGTTTGGCTAATTATACGATATTTAAGTTTAAACATATGTTGCCTCCCTTGCAGTGAATCCTCTCCTCCTACATGATACAGCAGTGAAGTCATCTTGCTGACTTCAAGTTGAATCCTGCACCCTCTTCAAGTAGGTGGGCATTTTTAGCTTATCAGTCCATCCCTGGGAGAACAGCGATTCTTGTTGCAATAAGCTGCCAAGAGCTTGACCACAACAAAAATCCTGAAACACATCTTCCAGATGCTCTGGAATGTATAAGAACCAGCATAACTTTCACCATCCTGAACATATGGTTCTTAAAACATGTAAGAGATGCTCAGGACGCATCTGCACTACAGCGAAAGGTGAACCAGCAGACCAGAGGCTTTTAATCTCCTTCCTTCCATACCATCACCAACTGACTTTAAGACTCTGGGTTTTTTTTTTTAGAACCACGACACATAAGAAATAAGGAGATTCCAAATGCCAGGAGGTGGCAAAAGACTAAGCAAAAAAATGTATTTAGGAGGGCAAAAAAAATCTTGCAGCCCTTTACTAACTTCCATGTGGTGCAGACAGGAAAATCTCTTTCAGTTAGTGCATTCCACATTACAGCAGCCTTTAGTAAGCAGAGCAGCAGAGTACGCCACAATAGCTGTGTTTCATTAGCTTAGCACAGCAGAGTACAGGATTTAAAGGGAATAGACAGTGGCTGAAAATAATTGCATTAAATTAACATTAACCCACAAACCCAGAAGAGACACATAATATTCAGGATTGCTACAGAAGCGGTAACCTAGAATTAATGTCTGTAAAATATAAACAATCCTGCTCTAACTGGGATTCAAAATCCTAAAGGAAGAAAGTTCACCTCAAATAGTGTTCCCTGAGGTGGGGCGAAGGAAAGAAAGGAAAGCATGGCCTAGTTAAAAATATCAGTAGGTAGGAACACAAACTGTAAAATGATGTGGTTCCCAAAGGACTGACATTTTTTATGGTTAATATACACATTCCCACACATTCCTTCTCAGAAAGGACTTTGAAAATAAATCTAATTTTAAGATCTGTAAATGTGATAGACTTGTGAGAATTTAAACACTTAGGGCAGAAACGACCAAAACCTCAGAGACTAGAGCAAGATAGGCAACTGGGACTGGAGTGGACTAAAACACAGCCAGCAGTGACAGCTATAATTCAATTGGTGAATGTACATTATGACAGTCCACGAGTCTTGATACAACAAAGGCTTAGAGTAGAACAGTATCACCAAGAAAAAGGTCCTTAATTAATCTAAAGTGTTAGAATGGGGAGACACATAACAAACTCAAGGGAGCATGCTGTGCTCAAACTGAAGAGGAAGTTTATGCTAAATATGAGGAGGGGAAGTGTGGCAGGCTTGGCGGGAATTCAGAGATGTAGCAGCAAGCGAGTCCAGTGAGAAAATGAATTATTTATTAATTTTACAATATAATTTATATATCCTAGTTCCAAAAGACCATTGGACAGTGTCCACGCCTGTCCTGAGGCGATAGGCTGAAGCACCAGACGCCCATTTAAAATATTACTGTACCAAAAACGTAAGTGGAAAAACAGCAGGAGTGAGAATTATTTACAAAACCCTATCTTACTGTTTACATAGCTTGCATAGCAAAGGAAAATTCCCAAAGAATCAGTGCGAGGAGATGGAAAATTTCTCCGCTTAGCAGCTTTTCAGCATCCACAGGGAAGTAATTATTTAAAAAATTTGAAAGATACTGACTTGCAGCACCTACTCATTTCATCTATGAGCAGGCATCAGAAGTAAGTCATGGCACTACTGGCCAGGAGGGAAAACAAGACTCCCAAGTTCTTTCACCCAGCACCAGCCAGAAAAGTCAGCCTGGTCAGGCCCTTGGCTAGCTGCAGGTCAAAAGGAAGAACTAAGCCACCAACTGAAGCCCAAGAAAAGTTATAGTAGAAGCTACTGTCAGACCAGCTCTAAGACCTCACCTGGTGCCCTGACAGCTACTGACCATCTGAATTTACATGGCTCCTCCAACTGGAGATAAATTCTACCTAATGAGCAAGCCAGCATTTGGAAACAATTAATGTCCTATTTTCATTAACAGTCATGTTCTTCACTTCTGCATCCCTGCAGAATTTCAAATGTTTATAAAAAGACAAAAACCAACCTATGGACTTCACAGTTACAGTAAAACTTAGCAACATGGGTTCATGCTTTAAAATGTTTTAAATCTCCAAACAACTGCCTATCAAACACATAAAATTAATTTGTAATCCTTACTGGGCAGTGAAAATTTCTTTTTAGTTGAGCTCTTCATTACAGCAGGATTTTATAACTGTTCATCTGTATTTGTCTACCATCTGCACAGCACTCTCCCATATGGACACACAGTACTTTTTTTTTGTTTTTGTTAGGTCTCCTTCATTAGCAACACTCTTCCATGAGCAGAACAGGACTGCCTAAAAGTGTCTAAAATATAGTGCTCCATTGGAATTTTGAAGTTTTTAATGTTTAAACTGAGTGCTTCCCAGTATTTTTATTTAGACACGTTGGTGAAATTGCTAGAGCAGCCCGAATCTCACTTACCTAGAGGATTCTACAACTACTCTGACACTGAAGCTTTGTGTACAGTAAAGTCACGCCCTACAAGTTTCAGAGTAGAAGTCAGGTAAGTTAAGAGATGACAATCTGATTTTAGTACAAGTTTTGGCTTTCAGGACTTTCATTTCATTTTTCCTTTAACAAGTGAAAGATTGATTTTCTCATACATTTGTCTAACCAAAGAGAGCAAAGAGCTTCCATGTGAGCAGCAGCGTTGAGGCGAACCCATCCGAATTGCTAGTGCAGGCCTCTAGCTGCTCACACCAGAACTTTTCCCTTAGAGTTTCTGCTCTGTCCAGTTTCTTACTTTCAAAAACCTGTCTGAACTTTGCATCTACGGGACCTCTGTTGTGCTACTGACTTGGTTTGAACCAGCTGACAATTTAAAAGCAGAGCAGAAAAGGAGAAAAGAGACAGAGATCCCATACATAGAAGCAACAGAATCTGTTGCTGTTTCAGAAGGTGGCAGGAATGACCCAACTATTTCAAGCAGTAGATCTGCTTGCTCTCCATACCTAGTACAACACCTTGCAGCAGAAATCCATCCTAAAGTTTTGGTTTAGCATGCTGGAAACGCCAGTTACACCCAGGGTTCTCTTTTATATGTGATTTCAGCTAATACTTCCGTTTCATTGCACAAGATCTGCTTTCAACCCCAGCAAAACACAGCATTTTTGATCAGCCTTATCATCACTGAACTTTTCAAATAAATAACTGAAGTTTAAAAACTCTGTAGCTGTTGCTGTTCACTCTTACACTTCCATCAGTTATTTGCATAGTCATTCCCACTCTGATTTAATCATTCCTTTCATGATTGTCTAAGTCTACATAGAAAATGAGAACAGTAAATCAAGCTAAGCACTTGGCAGGCATGTACTGGTGAGATCACAGCAAGATCCTGGAATAGCACAGGCACTCTCATATGGAAAAGGCTTGTGGAGTTCCCATGCAGTTCAAGTAACCATCATCTGACTCAGTGAGCAATACTGAGATGGACACAGCCCTCCGTGGAAACTGGCTGTTAGCTGGGTGAACACCCAGGGAGGTGGCAGAACTGGCATCCAAAGCTTCACAACTAATGTGTCACATTACGTGACACATATATAGCCATATTACTGCATTAATAAAACCAGCACAGGCCAGAGCTTTTTAATCTAATCACATGATGAAGCTCAGAGGTAAAAAGTCAGAAGCAAGAATACAAAGCCCCCATTAAAAGGTAAGCTTGAATACACAGAGAGGGTTTTATTTCTCTGATTTTCAGTTCTCTGGCTAAATAAAATAAAAGGTTTCACGAGATAGAAAAATAAGCTATTGTTCAGAAAAGGTGTACTTGGCCCAAGGAGAATCACAAAAGAATTACTTAAAAATGTGTTTGTGATTCATCATGGTTCAGTAACTTCTCATGAATGCTAATGTGTTTTGGAGAGATAGAAAGGCTTGTGCAGGTGTGACAGAAACAATTAGTCAGTTATTAGTAAGTGCTGGCTTCACTGGCAACCACACTGCTGGAGCTCCACATTACATGAAGGGCCTGCCAGTAACTCCACATGCTGCTGATATTTAGAACTGCCAAACAGTCAGGACAACAAGTTATATCTGCAAACACTTATTTCTCTCCCCACACTTTTCCTGCCTCCATGATAAAATTTGCAATTAAAGTAAAATGCTACATGCTGAAGACAGTGTGGCTCCTCTTCAGGAGTAAGTGAAAGGAAAGAATCTAAGTTCATCCACAAGCCCATAAATTAATCTACACAGTGCATTTCCTCTCCAAGACCTTCTAAAAAGTTGCTCATTTCAGAAGAAGTGTACCTATGTGGATCTACTCATATGGAGCAGAACAGACAGCTTTGTTTAAATTTAAACTTCATCTTGCTTTAGTGTAACTGCTCCCTCCACCAGTATCTTTACAGTGAGTAATAAAACTTTATTCTCTTTTAACACTCTGGAGATCCCCTCATTTCCACAGGCCTTACAACAACATTTAGAGAAAATTTTCAAATGTGTTGCCTATTACCCCGATATCTGGCATCCTTTCCTAAAGCAGAAGTCAGAACAGCATGGAGGACTGTTTAATTTAATTTCCTTTCAGCTTTCAAGAAAATACGCTATGATCCCTTAATTACAAATGATGTTCAATGCTTAAAAGGCGACCCTCCAACAGACACTTAGGAAACAAACCCCAACATTTTCTAAGAGCAACAGTATAATCCAAGCAATCATGCTCCAGCAGCAAGCCAGAGATGTGTTTACAGCAGCAAAGAGCAGCCTGGCTTTGACTCTGTGCCTCACTACACGCCTGAGACACCCAACTGCTGCAGCATAATGTTCGTCCTCACTACGAGACAGACATCACAATTTTTGTAGCACGGTGACTTTCTGAATTGAATAGCAAATAATTCACTTGTGGATGAATTTATTAGCTATACAAAATTCTCAGGGTCAAAGGCCAGTGAAATGAGATGAAAACCATTAAGCCAGCAGATTTCAGATTCTTTTGATAAAGAACACAGCCATATGCCTGTGTCCTTTATCCAACCACAGTTCCAATTAAATTTGCAGGAACTCAGTTTTCATCTAGTTTAGTGGCTAATTTCTTAACATTCACTACCACTAAAATAATAAGCATAGACCTTACTGTGCTGTTATACTGCAGGTTTGCACACATGCATGTGTTTGCATGGATATAAATGCCAAATATTTTGACTAAAAGAATGCTTCCTGAAAGCAGACTACAGTCTCTTGTTGCCTAAACAGCAAAAACCTTCACAGGAAGACTTTCCAATCTGTTCGGAAAGTAGCTATGATCAGAAGCAGAGGTGCAGCTGCACAGGATGGGTGCTTCCCACTCAGCTGATCTGACCTGTGCATTTATTTTCTCCATCCTTATTCATACCTGTACGGCAAAAAAGAATATGACCCATATCTGTCTTGGTTTGTGCTGAATTAACAGGAGCAAAAGTTAAGTTCATATTTAATTGTAATTTAATAAGAATCTTTCCTGTCTTCACGCCCACCCACCCACCTTAAAAGACCCAGAATAATCTAGGATTGGCCTTAAAATCTCAAGAGCTTCCTTACTCCCACTGCAGCCTTATGGTAGACAACTCGTAATGCTGTCTGCTGAGGACTCTGCAACAGCAGACAGAAAGGATGGAGAGGGAAGAAATAAGAAAGCCCAGTGACTCTTCTGAAGCAGCAGCCAGTTTGTATGCCTCCTGACCCCTAAGGTGCCACTTGGGCTTCACCATTCTGCCCAGAGGATGCAAAGGTTGTTTGCAAACATGTTACAGTCCTGCCCTGCCACCAGCTAGTGACCTTGCACCCAGCTGGGCAATATATTATATAAAAATCAGCACATGTTAGAGCTGTGAGGTGTGTCTGAGGAATATCTACCTAATGAATGTGCCATTGTGTTCCGCTCTTCTACTCTTCAGCCAGTTGTAAGTCATAAAACGGCTCAGCATATTCAACCTCAGTTTTCAGACACCTGACAGACTAAGCTTGTGCGTCTTTGTGTGGGGGAAACCCCCAAAATTATATATCACATAGGTTTAAATTGCTAAACTAAAACACTAGAGATCACCAATTCCCTCTTTCAGGCTTATCTTGCAAAACAGACAGGACCTAAATAGACTTGACAATACCTTCCCCTCCCCTTTTGGGGCCTGCTAATGTTTTCCCTTTCCACTTGTTTTATTTCTCTTTTCTCTGCCTTCATTCAACCTTATTCTACCATCATCAAAAGCTTCAAGGAACCTGAATGGTTTTTCTGCCATTTCTTTGCAATGCCAAGTTCTGCCTTTCACTGCCAGTCTTGATATCCTCTCCTGCCTCCAGTAGCCCTTCCAAAACTATACTCCATTCTTTCAAGAGCTGCATTTTCTGTTGATAGTGCCAGAGGCCAGGAAGGCTCCTGGCATTACAGTTCCAACAAACAGTCTGGAACTGAACAACCTCTTTTTCTTTTCTTTTTTTTTTTTTTTGGTCAGAGGAGATAAGGAAGTAGCAGACATGGTTTTTAAAATGAGAAGAATAATAATTAAAAAATGCCTCTGGCATTGGCAGCTTTTAAATATAAACACACAAAATTTCCCTTCCGAAGGGGCAGGTAACATACGGTGGTTTTCACCAGCAATGAATACCTGCTCCTCCTACCTACATAAAAGTGCTCTGCAGAACAGAAGTAAAATACATTACATTGGGGATTCATATACCCACAGATAGAAACAACATTCTAGTATTTGTAGTCCATTTCTGCAAAAGCAAATGGTGAGGCCAAATGCTACAAATTTCTGCTGGTTCTTCCTAATATAGTCTTGCTCTTGTTCTAACAATTGCGCAAGGCAAGCCATTGACAACTGCAGAAAGACCCTATTTTTGGTCAGAAACACTTTAAAATAACTACTGCAGAAAGACATTATTTTATGCCAACGTCTCAGCAACCCAGTCTTCTTGTCTACAAGGGTAATGACAGGGGAAACTGCTGCTCCTAAGACATAGTTGCTCTACTAACACAAAATGAGAGAAGCTCGTTCTCCTCCTAAATATTTACTCTGCTTTCAGTGGGAAAGAAGCAGATAACTTCTTCCCTTGAGGTATCCAGATTGTTCTGCAAATAGCAAAAGCCTTTGCAATTATCACATGTATCTCACTCAGCTTTCACTGATTTCCTGAGCTCCTCAATGGGACCAGAAGTTAGCTGAAGAGCAGTTTTAGACCCCAGAAAGGAAAAAGTAACTCTGCATATTTTAAGTCTGCATCAGTTTCTTACACAATTCAAGGAAGATGCCTTCCTTTCTTTGACCTCATTTTTTTCATTCAAGACTTTAAATGCTGAACTGTGACTACGTGGACTAATTCTCTGCACAAAGATGTTACACACAGCTCTCAACCGAAGAAGCAACATTTACAGCACTTTGTAACTGAGATAACTCTTCTTCTAAAGGCCATACTCCAGAGGCTTAGCACCTCCGTACTGAATGATTTTATTTTAGCAGGAGAAACTGAGTTATGCCAGCTGTTCAGAATTACTTGGGTAACATTTTTATTGGAAGTCTTATGGCAAGTTATTACCAGTTTTCATTGTACAAGACCAAGATAACTCATGCACAGCTTTCTCCATTAAGATAGCAAAAAGTTACAGATTAAGGTTTACTTTTGAAATAAAGAAAACAAACAAACAAACCCCAAACCAAACACACATGTAAAAACCCCAAACCTTAATTGTTTTTTTTTTCAGTTCCAAGTGTAGATATCCCAATATGAAATCAGTATGAATACAAAACAGGAAATTATGGAGAATACCAAGGGTTAGTATTTTTCAACTAAATCACATTGTTACTGCATGGTCTTTCATCTATGGACAACCCTTAGTAACATGCAGCAGGTATTGCTCATGAGACAGAACCACTGCCCACAGAATTATTACAGGACAATCCACTCTAATTCAGAAAGGAAAGACAGAGATGGTCCTTCACTCATGAAATCTAGATATTTCCAGAGAGTCTTTATGCACACTCCTTTAAGAGCTCATGTCAGTTGTCCAGTAATATTTTAAAAACACCTATGTTCGTTTCCACTGACAAAGTGCCTTCTAAAACGTGCCTTTTTCTTTGACTTCATGTTCACTAGGCTTTGTGCCACCATCAGATTTAAAAATGAAAACAGTATCAGATATCTCAAACTGAATTTAACACCTTTGAAACACTTTTTGCCTTTAGTATACTAAGAGTTTGAGAATTTCTACCTACAGCTATGTAAGTTTATTCAATACAAATACTGGACAGCCAAACCTAAGTGGAGATGCCTTCAGCTTTTCTCAGTGTCTGGAGGGAATTCCACTATACTATTCAACAGATAGAGCAGTTCAGTTCTCCCTGTATCTGAAAATAATTGATTGCAGAACTTTTCTTCCCTGTTTGGCTAAATCATCTCTCCAAAGCACTACAACTACAGCAGGAACCTCATATTACAATCTGGAGCATACTGTCCATGCTGTCCCTAAGGAAGGCAATTTCCCGCTTTTCTTCAGAAAACAGTTTGCAAATATCTCTCTTTGTGTCTACATTCGGCCTACTGTCTACCCTTGCATTTTTAAATTAACTTTGAGAAGATGCTCAAAACAACCTCCAAGTTTTCTAACCACTTCAGGTTATCTTTATCAATACAGAACACAACCTTGCCTTACTCCCACTTGTAACTTCTCCATAGAGTGGGTAAAGATCAAGCCACCACACTGACCACACCAGGCTTACCTTTCTCTTTCAGTAAATACAGTAAATTAAGAGAACTTGCTGCAGCTCTCACAAGCTAACAGTATTACAACTGATTAACTCTTTTTTTTCCAGTGGTACTACTTTTGACAAAACAGTAAGTCCTGGGGGTCAGGCTAGATGATCTTTAAAGGTCTCTTCCAACTCAAACTTTTCTGTGATCCAGACTAATTTTTGACAAAGATATTTTTCTCCCAAGGCTTCTCTAAGTCATGCCTGTTGTCTCATGTAGTGAGGCATATGAAATGACAGCACACATGGACCACCATACTGAAAACTCACAACTTTCTTTCCGCTTGGCTACTACCGATAACGCGGTTAATTCCATGCGTAGCTGTAATTATACATACATAACTAAAACTTGCCTATCTCAGCACAGAGGAGGCTGCTGGAAATAGACTGTGATGAAGAAGCTAGAAGATGTAGAAAACATTTTAAGAGCCCTGTCCACTGGTGTTATGCACTTGTAACCAGAATCTGCACTGCGTGGCACACCTGAATTCTCCTCTCCTTCCTTCCTGTTGGAACACTGCTAGCGTTGAAACACTGGAGGGCAGCCACCCTGAGGATGTGCTCAGGGCACCAGTCTTTACATGATGCAGAGACTGAAACTACATTCTTCCAATGTCAAACCAGTGATTTACAACATCTCTTCCATCACATTAAAACTACATAGTAGCACAATGCCATTTCATTGAAATTACATATCTCATAAACAACCTGTAGCAGAAAACACTGGACCTGCCCAGGTGCTGTCTGAATTCAAAAGTAAGACATCAGCATTTTGAAAACTGCACTGACTCAGACTTACCATTTCCAAATTAAATTAAAACTACTGGTTCTCCTAAATGACTCCAAACTGCTAGCCTGAGAGGCTACCTCTCTGTTCAATCCACATCCACAGCTGGGGCTTCTTTGTTACAGAAGAGATGGCTACTGACAGGACATTCTCTAAAGGGGCCCCTCAACTCTGAATTTCAATAGATCAAGAGAAAAAAGCCTCAAGACAGGAAAGCAAGGCTTATCTCCTTAGTCAAGCTTATGAAGACCAGTGAACACAGCAAGAACAATTATTTGGAAACAAAGGACTTATGGGTTGACTTAAGTTTGATTTTTCAGTCTATTTTGGTTGTTCTCTATGTACTGATTTAGGGGAGGGAAGTCCAACTGCTTTTTCCCTTATGCCATCATCCCTTTAATTAGAAGTCATAGCCTATAGACCAGTGCAATTATTTTTTTCAACCTTCATATATTAATTATACAGAACTAATTCAAAGCTAAAAGCCTCTCCATCTCTAGAGTGAAATTAATAATTTTACAAAATTTAAGCAATTTGGAGCATATCTTAAAAAAAAATCTTAAAACCTACTGGTTTAATTTCAATCCATACACTACTGAATTGTGGATGTTTTGATCCATCTGGCCTATGGGCCAGGAGACCAATTTAAAATCCCAGTGTAAATAGCCCAAGACTATTTTATTTATGTATTTGTTTCAAAATAGAACTCGAATTCCAACTTGGACTTAAAATTATGCAGATTATTTTTTTCCAGTTCCCCCTCAGCAGACATTTCTCCTTTATCATAATGTGTCTTCTGAGTCATTTACAGCTGCAGGGGATGAAGTCTTTGAAGCCTCTACCTTCCAGAAAACTGTCCCAACACAGCATGACACGACCAACTCTTGTTACCCAAACACACACACAAACACTCTTCCAACAAGCTAAATTCCTAAGGTAGTTGAAGGAAAAAATGGGCTATTTTTAGGATGTCAAGAAATAAAAGCCCAGACCACTGGATATTAAAAAAGTTTATGGAAGATGCTATACATGGTTACATCTTAAGACTAATCCAAGAAATATAGACTGAAATCACCATTTCATACAGAGGGCAGAACAAATGCCCAAGTTTCCACAGTTTGTCCAAATATGTCAGAGAAAAAGCCAGGACAGAGAAAGGCTCAGAGCAACACAGGGCAGTGAGATGATTTTCCTCTTTCAAAATTGCTTTCCACATTTGCACTTTTACAAAAGTTTCAATTTTAGCTCCAAAATATGAAAATTGGTCTTTTCAAAAAAGGCCACATAAACTGACCTACTTCTAACATTAGTTATAATTTTTTAAAAAAATCCCAAACAATACGGTATTTTTGTTCAAGGTCTGAATGATTCTTTTAATGCCCTTTCCCTCATTTTCCTGAACTGACACTAGCTGTCAAATCTTTATTTGCCATAAATATGGTTAAAATTGCATTAAGTGGTCCAAAATGAAAAAGACCTTACATCGTCATTCAGTTTTTTAGACTTTTTTGGTTGACTGGCTCCTTTCCCCGCAGCTTTCTCCCTTTTCCTGAGTAGTTAACAACCACCACACCAAATGTTGTGTCTTTTGGTCTCCAGTGGAAGTTCTGATTTGTTCAAATTTTCTGCCTTTTTTTTTTTAATTAGAAAAAGAAGATTAACCACAATGAGAGAAGTTATGCACATCTATAGAAGAGATTTTAGACCTACATAAAGTAGAGCTCAGAATTAGACCCCACATCTAGGCCTGGATTTTGCAGATTTGGTGAGCAGAAGAGATTTCAGCGCATGTGTGAATGCAGACAGTGGGAGGTGGGGTGAAAAGGTTGATGGGAGGAATGTACTTGAACCACAGGGGGTAGAGTTTCAACAGATGAGTCTGCTGGTTGCTTGAAGGGAGGAGAAAAGAAAGAAAACTTGGGAGGAAAAAAAAAAAAAAAAGACAAACACCAATACTCCAACATTTTAACAGCCTAGCGACCAAAGGGTATACCAGATATCTTTTCCAGAATGCAAGGACAAATACTTACGTTTAGGAATTTTTTTTTTTTCAGCTGGTTTGGCTCACTGTTACTGAAAAACTTTGTCCAAAAGTCCATGTGCAGAGCCAACGTTTATTAGGTTTCAATTTCCAGCTGAAGCCACAACTGTTGCTATGAAAACTAATGTGGCAACTGTACCAGAAAGCAAAGCAATGGAAAAGACTGCACTGGTATGCAACAAGTACATTCATTGGCACCAAGAGTAAAAACTGTATTATACCAACCTGTGTCATAGATATTTTTCTCTTCTTATTATTAGAGAAATGTGCAAATTGGATTTACTGTTTGGTCAGAGGGAATTATATGAATACTTATAAATTCCTCATCACCCAACCCCAGTAGATTACTGCCTGTCTTAAAACATGAAGCAGCAATTTAAAGAGTCACCCCTGCTATGGTCACATCAACAAGATTCAACTAAGCATCCTGCAAATTGCCAGTCTAGCCAGACAGGAAGCCTGAACTGCTCACATGAGGTATCTTTGCCAAAACCCACATATCCTTTAAACTTCTGCTGGACTATATGATAAATGTATGTTGGCCGAAGAGAATGAAAAATAGGCAAGCAATAGTTTCACTTCAGCTACAAATTCAAGCAGCAGAATGCATGCACATACTGAGAATATATGAATAGTTAGCTAAAACAGCTCTGTATCTATGGAAGAAAGTGTTAAAACGACCGCATTTTGTAGGAGTTTGTTGAAACATTGGTTTTGCTAAACTCTTTCCATCACTCCAAAACATAGGCAAAATTGTTTTAACTACACTTAAAAAATAAAAATAACAATCATTCTCCTATTTCCCCAACATTTATGCATCTCTTTTTACTACATAAAAGATCAAGTCACCATCAGAAGGAATAGAGATGGGTTTCAAGTCCTCAAACGAATGCACAAGGTACTTACAGTGTGTGCACGGTCACAGGAAAGGACAACTACATACAGAATTTTGTGGAAGTTTCCAGCAGACTACATCAGGAGACCTGACTCTTCCCATTTCTCCTATGCGGCTGACAATGAGATAGAAGTAAACCACCTCTGAATAGCACCAGTCATCTAGTCTCAGAAAACACATATAAAAATCTCAGCTGAAGGAAGAAGGTTGAAGTGCTGACAGCATTATTTGAGCCTGTTGTCAAACCCTGCCTATCCCTCCTCTTGTATAACTTCAAAATGTTGGATGTATTTGATATGGGTTGTCAGCTTCATACATTTTCACTAAGGAAAAGAAGGTCCACACAGAGCATTTTGTCCAGGTTCGTGAACACTCTCTGATTTGCAACAAGCTCTGGCAGATTAGATAATCTTCAAGCACACTTCCTCTGCTGTATTAAAGAATGGGAGTTTAATGCCATTGCATTTCCAGAATCTGAAGTTCTCTTAGAAGTAGTGACCCATCCTCCCTTTCAGTTGAAGCAAGATCAACAAGAAAAAGAGACAGGTTATTTTATGTGCATCCAAAAATTAGGACTGTACAATAAACCCTTTGAGCTACAGATTTTAAGAACATAGGAGATGATACACACTTCAGGCCACAGCTTTTCTTGGAAGTCTTAACTAGAATTATTTATGTGAATAATGACCTAAGGGTTTCCAGGATAAAGAACTTAAGGACTGGGAAAAGACCTTGAAATCATGAGAGCTGGGACAGATAAATACATCAAAAGACCAAAGAATAATGTACCAAAGTAGAAGTGGCAAATGTGGAAGAAGAAGTTACAAGGAGTGTTTAAGAAATAAAAATCAGAAAAAATCGCACACAGCTAGGACATAGTTATTGTTTTGTAATAAACCTGTTTAGGAATAACTTTTCTTATTTTCCACCCTCTCACCCCCCATCCCCAGCCTCTTTACTGAAGATGGTGTTTCACAAACACTTTAAATCAACTTAATTCCACCTGAGAAGGGTAGTCTCGCAGTTCCCACTCCCTCCCTTGTGCTGGTGCTAGCTTCTGTGGAGTTTTGCAGTGCTATTTGACTGTAAATGGAACACAGCAGAAACAGTAGTAAGGAGACTTATGTCCTCACAGGTGGTAAGAATAGGTCCCTTATCATATTTGAATAGTATCTCCAGGTAGTATACTCAGCTTTCTATAGAACTCCATAGGCTAATCTCTAAAAATGCACCAAAATAAGTTCATCTGTACATAAACTAAAACACTTTTTTATAGGGGATCCCTACTAGCAGTACCTTCAAGCCTTCATGGTAGTGTGGTTTACTGCTGAACAAAAAAATTCCTTGTCCACTAACTTCTTGCAATTAACTTTCCTCTCCTAGCAGCCATTGAAAACAAGCCTACTGCAGACAAATCAAACACTCACACTGGAAACCTGCCATTAGGAAAAATAAATCAATGCACTTTCAAGGGTTTGCAAACACGCACCACGTGAATCCCTGTTCACCTTGCTCTTGAGTGCAGGCATGTGCTTTACAAACCAATCTGCTCAGCAGCTTGAGAAATCAGTACCTTACTGATGGGCACCACATTTGTGGCAGCGGCCACTTAGTGTCTGCCCAGAACACAGAAGTTTACCTCTGTCAGATTTGAAATGGAGAGAAGAGGAAGCATGCTAGCTATCCCCTGGAGCATAGACTTCTCATTAATATTCCTCTTTAATGTTAACAGTGATCAGAAAACAGAGGAAGCTAGCAGAAAGGTTACGACATTATCTTCAATCTCTCTATTGTGTCTCACACTTGCAAAAACAAAAGATCACACCACAAAATCAAGTCTTGCAAATAGCTTGATGCAAAAATGCTGAGCAAAAGACAGCTCTGCAATTTTGTTAGTATTCTTCCATTAATCTCTCTAAAACCATATGCATGCAGTTTATTTAAGTGTCACACATATATTATCACCTCTTAGATCGGTACTGTCAAATGCCTGCCAACATACTGACTTCTGCCAATTGCTTTTAGTTTCTCTTTCCTTTTTCAGTGTTATATTTGAAGACAGAGGAGAAAAAGAAAAGTTAGGGAAAAAAAAAAAAGGTGACTGACCTGAGTGGAAGAAAAATTATTCTAAATCCTTTAAACAGTTTCTCTGTTAAATTGACACAAGTTTAACAACGTGTACTTGGCACATTCCTCTTGCCACGAATACAAGAAAGTTTTTTTTAAAAAACCTCACTCAAAGCAGGGAAATCTTTTAAAGATACGACACATGCCTTGCTGAACAGTGGCCTGATAGCTGTTACAAAGCCATTCGTAGATTCAAGTGTTCAAACAACAGCAAAGAGAACATAACTGTAAAGCCTTTTTCTTTTTTTGAAATCATCTTTTTAATAGAATGATGACTGAATGGGAAGTCAAATCTGACCAACTCATTCTCACTGAAATCGTACTTTCCAGACAGTGCAGGGACACAGCAGAGGAGAAAGTCTACCAGACCCTGGTATAATTGTGAAGAGAAATAGACCAGAAGAGACAACAGTACTTTTGCTTGGTCCAAGGGCATATGATGTTTTCTAGCTCCCGGGGTTCCCAAAATCCCATCACCTTCTACAAATGTGGGGAGGTTTTTTAATACAAGGACATGCTGCACATTCACAGCACGGCATGACTAAGAGAGCTTGTAAATTTTAAAGAGATTGTTTATTTCAAGGAAACTGACTATCAAGTGAAAGCAAAATCTCAGCTCAAGAGGAAAATTGTACTTGATGGCCCCATCTAAGTCCCGAGCAAATCCTTATCTGAGAATCACAGAATTAGAAGCACTGTGGCTGGCAATATGTCAAAACAAACAAATAATGCTTGTTATTGGAACAGGAGGACACTGCATGTTAGTGTGGAGGTGCACTGGCAGAGAACTGAGGAAACCTTTTCCTAGTTACAGTGAAATCTATACACATTAGCCCTCACATACTGAAGCCATCTAGAGTATCAAAAGAAGAAAGCAACAAGTCTTGTACGTGAACATAGGGGCTCTGCTCTCTGTGTATCAACATGGAAAACATGAGATCATATTCCAACACCACTTTGTAGGCTGGACACTGTGAGAACGCATGTCTGCGAGCCCAAACCTTAAAATCAAAGAGACTCCTACTAGGTAGAAAAAACAAAGAGCGGAAGGAAGGGTGGAGCACCACATTACTCTTGATCTGCAATTCGCTACCTCACAGCATTGCTGTCAGGAAGTTCAATGCACACAGCAGTGTTTCAGCAAGTTACACCTTTACATACCATAATAAGGTTTTTTTGATGAGTACCAGCGTAAAAATGGCATTAAAAAAAATAACTTTGTAGGACAAGGTATACAATATGTTGCACCCAAACAGCAAGGATACAGAAGTACTTGCTTTTAGGAACACCAGTGGTCAGGTTATATAATGACGACTGCGAAACTGCAGATACTTTTGGTGACCAAGACTGCTACAGAGTAAGCAGGTAAGGGTTTTTCCTCCCCCTTCACCAAAATCTGTCTGAACTCTGCACCCAGTAAGTTTTTCCTGGCATACGGATAATATAAGGAAAAATATGAAAATGGAAAGTATAGAAACCAGTTCTCTCACCTCCCCCCCGCCCCACCATCAGCAAATCGTTCATTAGAACAAATCCTCAGACAGTGATACTGATAGCAAAGCTGCAAGCTACAGAGAAGGCAGGTGCATCGTAGTGCACACAGTTTCAAAGAGATTGCAAAGAGAGAGAAAAGGAAGTCAACTACCTCCATGCAACCTTTCCAGTTTGAATAGATTGTGATTCAGGTTTGCCTCTAGACAAGTCAATTCACACACTCACATCCACAGACTGCACTGACAGTATCTTTTACTAATACCCATTTCACATCATGTTCCTGTTTTAACCATATTAGTCTTTATTTTCTCTGACTGGTGAGTTTTAAAAGCTGCTGCAGTACTTTTAACAGCTTTATGACGTGCGTTAATGGGTATTTTGCTAACAGTATACAAGAGGGACTTCTACCAGCAAGCTGTCACGGCTGCTGTTCCTCCTCCTTATCTAGTTATCGGTCATCAGATTAGATCCCTACCACCTACTTAAACAGCTAAAAAAAGAAAAAAAAAAAAGTGGGAATCAGGGAAAGAAAACCTTCAAAGAAAGCAAACTTGCAGCTCAAACTGGAAGAACTTTATGTAAATTTCAATGTATTTTCTTTTCTCTGTAATATTCTGCCTAAGCCACTCAATCAAGCAGGAATGACATGGAAAGAATGGGACTAATGCGAACAATGAATGATCCATAAATGTCTACGAGGTTATGTAACGGAAGATGAGATGGCATGCATGTGTTCGTGCATTTGGGGGAAAGGAGGAGAAACAGACAAGGGGAAAAAGGAGGAAACAACATCCTCAGTTACAGATACAGGACTCAGCACAGTTCTTACTCAGTTTCCCCCTCTTTGCAAAAGACAACTATTTTAACCAAGGGCAATCAGGCAGCTGAGGGATAAAAGCAAAAGAAAACCTATTTGCTTATGAATATACTTCAAACCATCCCTTGCTGAAATTGCACCATAACTGCAGTATCATGAAACACAGCTCATAGACAACCATGTTTATACTAAAGCAATTAACACACGGTACATTTCCTCCACCGTTATTATCATTGGCACTCTCACTGTGTTTGTTACACATTTTGAGCCTTGGCAGGTTAAGGGATATTCTTATAAAGTTAACAACAAAACATTGCTGATTTGAAATGTACTCACTGTTATTTTTCAGGAACTCCTATATTTACTTTACACCATTCTCAGAGGAGAGCTGAACAGTTGTATTAGTTCTGCAAGGAAAAGATATTAAAAATAAACTTTGCAAAGGCTTTGAGCCAAAAAACTTTACAAATGTAACTTTTTAGACCCACTACCCACTTGCTTTACAAGGCTGCACACTGTGGCTTTGCATAATCGCCACCCACATTTCAGAACAATCATTTCATCTGAAATTCATCAGCGGTTTGATCATTTGTGTGAGCATAAACTTAGGAAAAGGAGCACAAGCAACCCCCTCCCACCCCCTAGGAAGCTCTCGGATGCCGGGTCGAGGGGGAGGCATGCCCTCAGAGGCGGCGGCTGGGTACCAGCGCCGAGCTCGGAGCTGGCTGCCTGCGGGGATGCACTTGCTTCAAAGTTGAGGCTTCTCCTCCCGAGCGGCGCCCGCGGCGGTGCGGACACTTGCTGCGGCCGCAGTCTCCGCCCGGGCCTGACCCCGCGCATTAACCCACGCGGGTCCGGCCACGGCCGCTGCCCCGCACGCCGCGCCCGGCCCCCCGGCCCCCCGCCACCGCTCAGAGACGCCGGTCCGGCGAGGCCCCGCCACCACTCACCCCCGGCGCCCGGAGGTGCGCGGCTCCCGTCCGCCGCCCCTCGCCAGCGGCCTCCGGCCACCAGGAGCAGCCGGTGGCGGGCAGGGTTGCCCAGGGCACGGGAGAGGGCTGAGGCGGGGACGGAGCGGGAGGAGGCGGTAGCGGAGGAGGCGGAGGCGCCGGCGAAGTCGCGG
>VXBT01012859.1:1637898-1785489 GCA_013400235.1 Oriolus oriolus
ACACCCGCTGCCGCCTCCCCCCGTTCCCGCTCCGCTTCCCCCGCGCGGGGGTGCGGCTGGCGTCCCTCCTCCTGCAGCTCCTAAATGAGGGATTTGGGGCTACCTCCTTGCCTTTGGAAAAGCTATTTATGTTTTGATGCCGCTTCTCTTCCCAGAGAGCCGCCGCCGCTGAGCAGCCCTGCAGCGGGCACGCTGCGGCGCACGTCTGTTCGCCCCCGAAGCGAACGAGCTGCCGGGGGAGCCCAGCCCAGCCCAGCCGGGACGCTCCGGGCCGGGGCCCCGCCGGGAGGGGGCGGCCGCAGCCCCGCTCCTCACCCCTGCCCGGCTGCGCCGCTGGGTACCGGCTGCTGCCCAGGCCCTGGCGCTTCAGCATCCCCGCGGCCCGATAGCGCCGGGGAGAGACCAGTGCCCAACTCGTGGCTTTTGCTCTCTGGAAAAGTCAAATATCAGAGCTCTGATTTTGTTCTCCGTCTCCTTGAAAGAAAAGTAATCAATAAGCTTTGTTTTGTTATTTTTCTTTAGTGCCTTAACCCACAGTTACTCTATTAACTACACAGGGTATGTGACCCTGCAAGCCATAAAATATCATATCTTCTAATACCAGATAGTGAGGGTGGTGTTTGTTTTCTTTATCTTTCTTATTTTTTTTCGAAGTCCTGTACATTTCACTTTGATAAGAACTGATGGCCATGAAGACTGGCTGTGGTACAGCAGCTTTTACTGTGTGGCGTATCAAAATTTACTTATTGTGAACTATCTCATCATATATGAAGACCAAAACCTGCAGAATTACTGATTTTAATCTTGCACATAATTATGTACAAGAGGATCTTTACGCAGGGTAATAATTTCCAGTGATTTCCCATAAAGCCGCCCTCCTACAACACCCAGGTCCTCAAACCACCATAATGATGTCGTGCATCAGCTGACATTTAAAAGGCTCATTGGTCTGAAAGTCCCACAGCTGCTTACTAGGATTTTATACCCAGCAGAATTGCTGGGGGCTTTCAGAAGAGGAACAGGACTTCGTTCCCTCCTTAGGTGTAATGCACCATGACAGCAATACAGCAGATCTAAGCAAACACTTTGTGTTAGATCTGAGCAAATACGCCAGTGTGAGGCAACAAATGGCATGACTCACCTGAGACACAGGTGAGTGTATTTATGGGACTAGAGCAGAGATTCCACTAAATGACAGGGGCGAAAGGTACAACCCAAAACGTCACGTCTCTTCTGGCACATTTCAGGCAGGTGTGTGGCACGGGTGATAGCAACGAGCACTGGGAGAGCTGAGGCAGGAAACATCACTATTCTGCATCCTGAAACTTCTCCATGGCAGGAATTCCCTTCAATCAAGGAACATTTCTCTAAAGCCCTTGAGTTTTACGACCTCTCTGATTGCTGAAATCCATGGAGAAGCTGGACTTTGCATACTGAAATGGATATGCTGGTTCCTGTGTTAAATACACATTTTGAAGCACATTTTCATGTTGCTTTGTTAAGGCAGAATTCCAGCACTGGAAATGTGAGGTCCACATGTAATATATTTCTTATTAAATACACTGAAAACCTTTATCAAACCATCTCAAGAGTTTCTTACAGATGCACAAAGTTTATTGAAAGAGGGATAATATCTACAGCAAGTAAACGGTGATTCAGTTTGCATTTGAACAGTTTCCATAATCCTGAGACTTTTCCCCTGCATTTGTTACTTGCATTTTGGTGCTCTACACAGAAATCAGGGTGTTTACAACTTGAAAAGGGCATAGTAAATATAATATAAGGTGTGCAAGAAAGTGTTTTTTACCTCATTTTCCAATATTAGCTCAGGCCAGTTTCCCAGCATGGTCACAAGGGAGGTAAACACACGGATATATGGTGTTAGGAAAGATGTTTGGAAGAATATTAAGAATGAACCCTATTTAAAATGCAAAATTTCATTCTCCAGGTTTTAATTTTCTCTCAGGCTCAGCAATGAAAATCATTAAAATTGATTTCAGCTGTATATTACCATAATAGCTGGATTTTGAACAGTGCAGGAGAATGTTTATTTACCAGTGTCATTGTAACACAAATTAGAAGAAAACTTGTGAAAAAAATTCTACTAATTTCTGGAAAAAAAAAATCAATACAAAATTCTACTGCATAGTTCAAGAGAACAAGCTAGAAAACTGGAGAGGGCACTCCAGTGAAACCTTCTGTTTATCCCTATCCCTATCTAATATCCATAGTATGGCTGCCATTGCACCAAAACTGGGATTACTTTTGCTCTCCCAAACTCCAGGGTACCTCTGCTTGGGATAGATATGTATAGAAGCACTTGGCTGCTAAAGTAATTTTCTGATTTATTTAGTAGTAGTCCTTTTTTTGATGTCTGCTGTGAGAGTGCACCTTATCATTACAACTGATGCATTTACAACCAAAATCAGAGTGGATCATAAGACATGGGCATAAGATGTTTGCTAGATAATTCTAGAAAGCCAGAAGAGGGAGCGCAGGAACAGAAAACACCAAGAATGAAATATTTTAATTTGTGGGCCTATTTCAGATACAACCTTAAAGATAGATAGATAGACAGGCAGATAGATAGATAGATAGATAGATAGATAGATAGATAGATACATACATACATACATACATACATACATACATACATACATACATAAAAGAATTTCCAGGAAGAACTACTGCACGGCTCTGCTGACAACAAAGATGTTTCAGGATAGTTCAGTAGGTGCTAATCACCTGTTGAATTTCAGCCTGTTGAAATCTCTGACTGACCCCAAAACTGTAGAAATCATCAAAGCCATTAATCACTTCTGACAGTGAACACTTTAGATCCTGAGATAAAAGAGTTCCTGACAATTTTTGAAGAAGTTTTGTTATAGTACTTCTGGCCAAAACTTTCCTGATGCAAAAATTATCCAAGATTGCTTTTGTTACACCCAACAGGAAAGATGTGCTTTCCTATTTAGTGTGCTTATAGGCTTTATGAATATCAGTAATTTAATGGTGTATAAGTAATTACCTACAGAACTTTGTTCATAACCATTAAAGCATATGGTTTCTGTCGGCAATGCTGTCTGTGATATAGAAACAAGATAAAGAATCGTTATTATATTTTCAATTTTTAGAATCCACAGATAAATTTCCCTTTATTTTAACAATGCTAACTGTCTGTTGTGTTTGAATGGGAATATTTTGTCTATGCATGGCTGAATGAAGGGTGAATTAAGCCCTGGGAACAGAATGTGGAAACAATGCTTATTGGGCCATTCCTTCTACTGGTGACAGTGCTGTGGTGAACCTTTCTGTCTGACAAATTATTCTGCAACAGATTAAAGAGTGAACATGAAAAATACTCAGTATCTGAATTGTGCATGTATAGACTATTAGATATTTTTTAACAGGTCATGAAGATCTGACCTAAATTGATAAAAAATGACATAAATAAAAATTGACTGTATCAGAAGCTTCATGCTCATTTTTCTAAAATGCAGTATGCTTGCAGATGTCCATCCTTGAGTCCCTAAATTATAGTTGCCAATTGGCTTTTTATATGTATGAATTTTATATATATATATATATATGTGCATTTGGTGTGGGACAATTACACGAGGTCAGGATGATGAAAGGGTTATTATGACTCAGTTTTAGTGTACCTATTCAGACTGTAAATCTGCTTCTGTATATTCATTTGTATATAATACATGTGGAGAAAGTGACAACCTTTGCAGAACAGCCAGCTTAATGAAGAAAGAAATAAATCTCACATAAGAATGGTTTTAATTAACATACAAAGTCTCATTCTAAAAATTAGTTTTGGTCTGTTTATGGACTTTTTTCCATCTCATCTGGTTATATATGTACAATAAAGTAATTGCTAGAAGTTAGGACTGTGTAATTATAATACTTATGATCATCACACTAGTTATGAAATCCAAGCATGGCCAAGCAGTAAAATGAAGAGGTCAGGCATGGCCATTAACCTAATGTATTTCTATGAAGAAAGGCACGCCTCTGCAAACTGTTTTTACTGCCACTTACTGCTCTTCCATATTTTAGTTTGCCTATGGAGGACCTCTTCAGGAGTTAGAATCATAGATTCATAGAATTGTTGGGTTGGAAGGGACTTTAAAGATTCTAAGATTCCAGCCTCTCTGCCATAGGCAGGGACACCTTCCTCCAGACCAGGCTGTTCAGGCTTCCTCCAGCCTGGCCTCAAACAGGGCTCCAGGGATGGGACATCCACAGCTTCTCTGGGCAACCTGTGCCAGTGCCTCACCACCCTCAAAGCATAGAATTTCCTCCTCATATCTAATCTAAACCTACTGTCTTTCAGTTTGAAGCCTCTTGCCGTGTCACTACATGCCCTTATAAAAAGTCCTTCTCCATTGTTTTTTATAAGCCCTGTTTATTTACTGAAGGGTCACAGCTAGGTCACCCTGAAGCTATCTCTTTTCCAGGCCAAACAAATCCAATTCTTTCAGCCTTTCTTTGTATGAGAGACGCTCCATCCATCTGACCATCTTGGTGGCCTCCTCTGGACTCACTCCAGCAGGTCCATGTCCTTCCTGTGCTGGGCACCAGAGCTGGATGCAGCACTGCAGGTGGGGTCTCACCAGAGTGGAGCAGAGGAGCAGAATCCCCTCCCTTGCCCTGCTGGCCACGCTGCTCTGGATGCAGCCCAGGACACGTTTGGCTTTCTGGGCAGCGAGTGCACATTGCTGGGTCATGTCCAGCCTCTCATCCACCAGCACTCCCAGGTCCTTCTCCCCAGGGCTGGTCTCAATCTGTTCATGCCCAGCCTGTGCAGATACCAAGGGTTACCCCAAACCGGGTGCAGCACCTTGCACTTGATCTTATTAAATGTCATGAGATTCCCACGGGTCCACTTGGTGAGCTTTTCCAGGTCCCTCTGGATGGCATCCTGTCCTTCAGATGTGTCAAACTTTATGTAGCATAATAAGCTTAGCTGAATACTAGGGTGAAGAGACATAGAAAAACCCCTTTGTAGGACAACATGTTCAGTATGTAGTACCTGAACAGCAAGAATACAGAAGTACTTGCTTTTAACACTCATGTACATGACCAATAAGGTCTAGAAGTGATTTAATCACAGTCTGCTTCTATTTGAAGAAGAAAAACTTGGAAAGAGGTATAAAAGTTTAATAAAAACAAAAAACAATGTCATGTTGAAGTTCAGCAAGTTCTGAACTTCAAGGGAGCTTCTCTTCTGTTGCAGTGAAAACAATTAACCATTGGAGCTGCCCAATAGTTATCATATGTTGGTCCTGACCAGAAAAGTTTAAAACGAACCAGGCATTTTACTGAGACACGGGTGCAAGCTAAATCTTATTTTTATAACTTCATAGAAGAAAATTCAAAAGAAGGAATAGCCCAGTAAGTGTGGTTTTCACCATCCATTCCCAGGGCTTAATTCATCCATCACAGCTGTGAGGAGAAATAGCTCTTTCGGTAGAAACAGCTTTGGATCATACAAAATAATGAAGAAAAGTGCTTGATGCTTGGCCTAGGGCATGGGATGCTGATTATCAGTCATCTTAGGGAACAGACCATGACATCCAGTTGTGCACCTTAACAAAAGAAAGCAACCAACACCAGGCAGGCTCCCAGCCCTGGCCAGCTTCTGGCTGTGTGGCTGCTGGCAGGGCTGGCTCCCTCGCTCTGTGTAATGCCAGCTGTTCATTGAAAGTCCTTGGAGAAGACACTGGAGGAATTCTGATCACCTTTCCAAGACCTAACAGAGTTGTTTGCTGCATGCCACGTTTTCTTCTCTACCACACAGTGACTTTCCTAGTATCGGTAATATTTTATGATAAAGCCTCCTATGTGTTTCAATCACATTTAAGAATCAATATTTTTTCTACCCATTTTGGTCTTCCTTTTAGTCCCTGATCTTGAAAGGATTGAGCCAGGCAGCCAGGGAATTGGGACTCCTGAGTTTTGAATCAACTGTAAGACCATAATCCACCACAGAATTATGGGTGGACTGTATGAGCTTTAATTTCCTCTGCTGTCTCTTTCTTTTCTTTCCTTTTGTTCTGTTGTTGTGGGTTTATTTGTTTACTTATTTGTTTATTTTTTACCTTTGTCAGTTTAAACTCTATGTTCTCCAAGACAGATTTTTTTCTCTATGTATTTGTAGATAACCAATATATTTCAACTTCAATTTCATTTGGGGTCTCCTGATACAACTGCAGCACAGTTATTATTAACTAAGCTAGCCTTGTGAAGACACTCACTGCATTTTGATTGAGATTTCTACTTCTTTAGCCTTCTCCTATCCTTGTAGATAATGGCATTACTGGCCAGTACACAAACTATAGAAAACTTAAACATGAAAATCTCCAAAACTTAGAGACTGTTCACTCTTTCAAGAGGCTGAAAACCTCCTTTAACATTCACCCATTTTCTAGTCACCTTGTCTTCTATACAGATTAATATTTGATAAAAGTGGCCTATTTTTATCAGTTTAGCAGCTGTGTTGTATGTGCAGTTGAGGTTTGAAGAGTCCTAAGCCATGCCACATACTACTACAGATCTTTAATATTAAAGAAAAGTTCATAGAATCATAAATTCATAGAACAGTTTGGGTTGTAAGGGACATCAAAGATCATCTGCCCTTGGGTGCCCCATGGGCAGGGACACCTTCCACCAGACCAGGTTGCTCAAAGCGCCATCCAACCTGCCTTGAACACTTCCAGGGATGGGGCATCCACAGCTTCTCAACCTGTTCCAGTACCTCACCACTCTCCCAGTACAGCATTTCTTCCCAATATCTAATCTAAATCTTACAAGCCCCTTTGTTCTGTCACTACATGCCCTTATGAAATGTTCCATTCTTTCTGTGGAGCAGCTCAATAGGCAATAAGGACTTCAACAAGCAAGAAAGAGAAACACTACCCAAACTCATGATGAATGCCACCCTTTCCCCAAAACACAGAGTTTAATATGTAGGGAAAACAAGCAGGTACAGACAAAGTCACAGAAGTAGCGCAATGTCTGTCTCCGGCGATGACACAGCACGAATCACTCCCAGCCAAGCTCAGATTCTCCTCTCCCAGGTCACAGCATGACAAATAGGGCTGCACTAGCAAACCCTCCCCAGGACTTACTCACAAGTCTTTTGACAGACTTTTCACTTTCTTGCTGGAAAGAACAGACTGTTCTGTCTATCATCCATTCTAATTCTTTCATACTTCTAATTGATCACCAGCAACTGCTGGCAGCAGAGTAGCAATAGATAGAGAGTACAAGCTCACTGCTCATAGGTGTGCTGGATGCCCACTTCCCTAATGAGGTGATTAACTCCAACTGCTTCACTGAATGAACCCACACAAACAAGTGGCACTCCATCAGCTGCAGAAGCGGCACAAATGCACTTGTGAGTGCATTTCAGTGTTAGCACTTGGCCTTTCTCCCTTCTGCATTTATTATTCCATTATTATGGAAAGTCACTTTGCCTATAAAATATTTTGCCCTGCTGTCACATTTTATTTTGCATATTTCTTGCGGACTGTAATGCTCATGGCTGAAAATGCCTGTCCTTTCCAAAAAAATTCATGAGGCTTCAGAGCTGGTTAAAAAGAACTTTTTAAAGCATCCTAACCTTTGAGCACACATTCCTTAGATAGCACAGTATCCTACATAATGTCCGTTTAGAATAAACATATACAAAAACTTGGTGGCAATTTTCCAAACAACTCACTTCAATGCACTCAATTCTTCAGAGACGTGGAAAGGCTCTAAGTCTTATGTACTATTCATGTCATTGTTGGACTATACTGATTTATAGGAACTCTGAAAAGCTCAGGCAAAGGTCTTGTAGGTAACACTGTGTCCTGTTCTAAACTGATGAAGGTGATTCACCATTCTTACACCCCCGTGTTTTAATGTGGTTCTGCTAGGTACTTATACCTTTCATGCCTCCTGTTGTTTTTCCCTTTTGCCATCCTCCTATTATTCAATAGCTCAAAGCACTGTCTTCTTTTTTTGTCAAGGCCTTGAATTTAAAGCCTTCATATGTATTTTTCATTGCTAATACATTGTGGTCACTGCATTACATCTCTTCTACTTAACACTTTTCTGTACCTCTAAACATTTTTCCATGTTCCTTTCCCCAGTGTATCTCCTGATCTAAGCAAGGCCATCCTTTGGCAAGGCTTTGGGACAGGTTCCCTTCCCAGATGACAGTGACAAGGAGAGGAGGACAAGGGTCAGGTAGGGCTTGGTCAGTCAGACTGGCACAAACAGTGAAGCAGCAGACTTGGTCCACAGCCTGGCATTTAAAGATAAACTGCAAATGGGTATTTACAGTTATTTATGAGCTGCTGTAGCTATGTGGCAAATTTTCTTTGCTGTGGAGCTTGTAATCTCTGGCAAAGGGGCAAGGCAGATGGCTGGAGGCTGCAGTCTCTCAAATGCCGTAGCCTGAACCATAAGAATTTGAATCCAAGGTTTTCATCTGGAGCGTTACCATCACCCTGTGAATGTCACGAGTTCAGTTTCCAAGCCTGAACTCAGAGACAGGAGAATGATCTATTTGCTGAAGTGTAGTTTTAAGTCAACAACAACTCTTCATGTATTCCTGTCAAATTTGATGGATAATTTAGGTTAAAACACTATTTTTTTATGAAGTGAAATTTTTTAATTTGGCACTTCTAAATGACAGAATAGGGCAAAGCTCGTGATCTTCCAAGACATAAGCTATCTAAAGTTCTTACTCTTTAGAACAATGCAGAAAATTAAATATTTTATTCAGTACAAAATAAAATAAAATGTGTTACCAGAAGGTGATTTTGGTACCACAAAAAGTTTTAAAAAATTAAACTATTTATATAAATATATTTATAAAAATAAATACACTTAAATTTGATTAAAAATAAAATATTTTTCAAATCAACACAAAAACATCCAGAGCATGGGAAATATTTTCCAGTTCAACTAAGAAATCAAAGGACTCTTTACTATGAAGGTCTAACTCACACCCTTCTTAATGGCTTAGCAGTAAAAGGACTGAGCATCTGCAGCTCTTACTCAAATTGGACATTTAGTATTTATAAGCCAATAGAATCATCTGGTTGTGCAGCAGTTGTGAAAAAAAGAAAAAAATCAAGCCTTTAATTTGTCACAAGTGCATAAGTGGTGGCAGAAGTGCTCAACTTTACACCCCCCTGCTTGAAAGCATTGACTGCTACAAAAGGATTGCAATTCTCCCACCTTGCAGGGAGCCTAAATTCATGCCCCAGGATACAAGATGCCCCTNGGGCCCTCTTAGGTCCCAAGGACTCATTAGTCAATGCTTGTAAGCTCTCTGAAGGTGAAAAGTGTATCTATGCTTTACCGCGACAGATGGCTATGCTTTAATTTTAAAGGTTTTCTTTAAAAAAGCTGTTTTGTGGAAGCACTTACTCTCTTCACTGTCCACTAGTGCAGATGATTCATTTTGAACTGGTGTACAGATGGGGGAACAGGATGGCCAAAACCTCTGTTCTGGCTGTGAGCATTCAGAGAGAAGAACCTTAAATATTGATTGACTTTATGAACCAAAGTTCCCTACTGTCTTGCGGTAGTGTAAAATATCATAAAACGCTTCCAATTCAGCTTCTCTCTTCTCCTTCCCATCTGTGATAGTTTTACAGAATATCTTCCCAAAAATAAATGAAGTGCAAGACCTCTGGAGAACGGAATGGTCTGTGTGTCACTGAAAGTAGTGTACTACACCATGTTCCCACACCTGTCCTCATGCCCTGTTGCAATTAGCATCTTGCACAGATCCTCGAACATATGTTTGCTTTGTCATCCTGTGGAATATTCCACTACACTACACTACAGCAAGCTGTCAAAGTCTTTGCTGAAAGAAATAATGACTAATGATTTATGCTAAAATCAGCACTGCAATCCTCTGCTGCAAAAATTGCTGTGGTGTAAAAACAGCAAGAAGACAGCTCACAAGGTTGTGCTGATTGTTTCCTAAGGAATGGAACAGAATTGATAAGCCATAGTCCCATGCTTATACACAGCTCATGTTTTATGGAAGAATCCAGAGGGAGAGAACACAGAAAATGTAGGCAGGATTTTGCAGGCTGACCTTGCTAGCCATATCAAGCAAGCCTGTCTACTAGAACTGCTCAGAATAACAGCACTTTCCAAGAGACAGTATTGTAGAGTCCAGATTACTCCTACGGTTATCAGTACAGTACACTCATTGATAAAGATTAATATAAACCTTCAAAAGGAAATTATGATTTAAAAAAAAAATTTTAAAGCTCAGAAATAACTGACCATTCTCACACAAACATACTTTCAATGGTGCTGTTTCCTGTGAAATTTTCCCCCTCCCATATTTTTTAGTTGGCAAAATTCTAGAAAGCTTGATCATGCTAGAGATGATTTAGGTTTTGGTTTGGTTTTCTTCTCTTCTTCCCCACAGTTTTTGTCTTAATACATATATGCATGTTAGGTACATCCATGTTGAGAACAGCTTCCAGTCATTGTTGACATATTGTTGAGTCAGATACACTTCCTTGCCTTTGGAGGGTGGCAGCTGATCTGATGTGTGAACTTGACTCCTTTTAAAATTTCTCTTCCATGGGAAAATGGGGCCTACAGGCCCGCTGAGGAGTTCAGCAGGGAAAGGATAAGCAGCTTTCGGCAAGAAGCATGAAGTCAGCAAATCTGCAATGTTGGGCCACCTATCTGGAAAGACATTAAGTCTCAGTGCTGCTGTGGATACTCCCTGCTTTCTTTGAGCAGGAAGCTGGACTCTTCCAACCTCTATGTTTATTTCTGATGAATGCTCGCCTGCCTCCTCAGTAGCAGGTAGGATCTGCCATGCCTCAAGGAGGAGCTTCTCAGACAGCAGTTCCCACACTTCAACATCAGGTCACACTAGAGGCATGGCATGCTCAAGCCTTAGCCTGAGATGCTTCACTGGACTTAGAATTTTGATGTGGCTGAAGTTTTCCATGTACCTACCTGCTTCCCTATTGCTCCAAGTGAGGAGCCAGGCAAATATTTGTTTGGAAAAAATACTGACAATCCAAAGAAAACTAACTTGCTTTGCTGTGACGTTAACCGGAATCGAGCTATCATGTAAGATCTCTGTCCATATGCCATTTGTCCTGATGCTGCTTTTATCATCTACATCTTACTGTCAGCTCTGACTTCATGTTGTGCCCTGTACTCTTTGTCAAATATTTCAGTCATTGCAGTTTGTTTTTTTTTTTAATTAGGAAAAGATACCAAAGCAAAATCAGTTATCTTTGATGCAGATGCCAATTTACAGAGGATGTAACTAAACTGCATTTCCTTTAGTATAACAGAAATCAAACAACAACAAAAGACAAGTTGATGGACTACATGACTTTGTTCATCTATACATAGTCCAAAAGTTTTCTTTGTATGTTTTGCTCAGTGCTCACATTATGTTGCTTGGGCTTTTCTATCACTACTTCTTTGATGTGTCCTGCTATTCATACATTTAACTGTCTTCCAGTGAATACCTCAGTGCCACTCCCTCCTCTTCCACTCTTTATCCTTGGAAGTCTCCTCATATGGAAGAGATGAATGGAGTGAAGTCAGCCTGTTTAATGTTGGTCTTTTGAACAGTATTTGGTGCTCACTAATTATTTCTTAACTGTCCTGTAGCTGGTTCTTGGTATTTTTAAGATCAGTTTTATCACTGAGATGATTTAAACACCTCTCTGCTCTTTTTTTTTTTTTTAATATTTCCTCTGCTGTAGGTTTCTGTCTTGTCACTACCTGAGAAGAAGGACAAAGAACAATTTCCAAAGAAACATTGCATGAAATTAAATCCACCTTGGGAGTCCCCCAAAAGAGCTGAAACTCATTCTTGTGCAGTAGATTGGCCCACTGTCTTGGTAGCATTATTCTTAATTGTGTCAGCAGCAGTTTTCCCTTTTGCTCATGCACACATCTCTAAATATTGTTCCTCTCACTGTGCTGTTCTTTGTGTTCATTTGAATCATTTATCTTATTGCTGTAACAGCCATCAGGTCATCTTATTCTCTTCCTTGGGAACCACATTTGTTCAAGACTTTGTGTTTTAGAATCATATAGTGAGGGGGCTTATTTTATCTCAGAAAGGCAGCAGCTCTATCGCCTCCTTCCTTCCCATTTTTTGTCACTTATCTCATCATCAAAGAGTTGTTTTGACAAGAGACAGGCAGTTTTATTTGGTTTTTTCTCCCAGGCTCTTCCTTCCCATGACTTGCCACCATCCCACTACACAAACTCATGGATTCTGACACTGACAGTCGTCAATAAAACCGCAAGACGCGGGCATCACAACACAAAATCCATCTGAGTCCTTTTTACAGAGCAGATAAAATGCATCTTTGTGTTCATCCTACACATTGGTAGGAGCTTTGCGCTCAGTGATGATGAATTCTCCAAGCTGCCATTTGAGTACAGCAGAGCAAATTCTTTCTTACATGGGAATCCACTGGCAGTTGCTTGTTTATTTGCTCTGGACAGTTCTTCCACAGGAGATCAAACCAGTTACCCCAGTCAGGGGTGCTTTCTGGCACCAGGTGCTTTATGAAAGATCATTGCTTGTTTGCTCTCCTCGTCAGCTTGTGCACTCACAGGACTGCAGTTTCTACAATGGCTTTCAGAGGGCTTTTTTTGCTCCATCAAGCACTGCCAGCATTGTCTCCTGGCAGTTGGGGAACACCTGTGCAGCACAGGTGCCATCTCCTCCCACTGCCTCACCTTGACATCTTGCCCATGGTGGATCTGGGGGAATCAGCTGCTCTAACCAAAACAGAAGAGCAGCTTACTCCTGAGTGTGTCATACACACAGACAGCTTCATCTCCTCATTCCCTGTTATTCTCAAGTGCCAATAAACAAAAATTTATGGTTTTGTTTCCAGAAAACCCAAACAGTCCCCTCACTGGCATAAACCCCGCATACAATTTAGAATAAGGCCCTAGACACGAGCAGGAGAAACCAGAAAAACGTTTGTATAACAGAAGAAGAAGAAGAAGAGGCTTTATATCATAACCCCTTACTCCTGAGTATGTCTTTTAAGCTTAGACCAAAAAAAGACCATGTCTATGCTTTGCAGCACCAGTAGACAATTCTAAAGACCATCCCTCCATTCAGTGCCTTCAAAATTGTCCTTTTTCCCCTTTTTAAGCTGTTACTATAGCCTATTACAAGCTGTAGTTCAGAAACAAGCAAGTTGCTGAAGCACTTTAAAAGTGTTTTTCCAGGGAACGTCTCTCTGGCGCTTCTTGCTTTCTATAATCACAATATCAAAACAAAGAGCTCACATTATCTGCTAAAAATTCAGGCAGCTAAAGAAAGGTGACAAGAATGTGTTCACGCTGGTTTGTATTACGCAGTTTGATGTAGTTTTTGCTGCAGAATGAGACCAGCTGTGCTGTAATTAACAGAGAGTCTGGTACAGAGAAGGTGGTCATTTGTTCTTGGAAATCACTGGGGTTTTGGATTGGTAGTTTGTTCTCCCTAGAGATGGACTAAGTAAATGCTTGCTAGACATTTGGTCTCTTGTGACGTACCACCATTAGCATGTGTTGTCACAGGTTTTCCGCTCATTGCGAGGTAGACCTTCAAAAATGAAAAGAGGGACCCTGAAGGCTCTCTGTGAAATATGAAGGTGTTGAAAGATCTATTTTCACCCCCTCGAAACAGTTTACAAATAAGCCAAATACCTTTTTTTTTTTTTTGGCAGATGGCAAGACTGAAAATAAAAATAACTACCACTTGTTAGGATCACTGTGAGGAAGGGGCTTCTGAACAATTTTTGAGGGTGCAGACAACCTATTGCGGAAGTAGTACTAAAAACAGAGTACTGAATGGATCTGGTGAGGATGAGGAAACCTAATTATTTGCTGTAATTAGTTGCATCCCAAGGTGAGAAGGCCGGATGCTGGAGTGGCATGGCTCAGCAGCCACCCATTAAAATCAGGAGGTCTCAACTGGTCTTCTCCAGCTGGGGGTCTGATCCTTGGCTGCCTGCTGCAATCATGGATTTGAAACAGACCTGTTTGATGTGGGATGTCGTACACGCTTACAAGAAAAACAGAACACCAGAACAGTTCCATAGGATCAGAGAAACTTCATTATTCCCAACCAACATTGAACAATGTCTGGGGTCTTTTCTGAGGATCAAAGAAATTACAGAGCATGCTTTAGACCTAAACCATACAATATGTAATCAAAAGCATCACATTTTTGCAGCAGTTCATTTCTGGAATATCTGAAAGCAGTATATTTTTCCAAACCCAGTATCCTCACAGCACGTAGTTATATTAGCTCTACAGAGTACCAATTTCTTTCTACAATTTGCTCTCAAGAACCTTTTAGAATGTTTTCCCCAGGTGATGAGCAGTTCAGAACTAGTTTCTTTTGAGGTGTTACATTTGGTCATCTCTTTGTGTGAGATAGAAAGGAGACCTTAAATGAAATACCCTTGAGAAGAGTTCTGGAAAAGGCAGGGGAAAAAAAATAATCGGGATCTGAAAACTGGGGACATACAGGCCAGAGGTGGCTATATGGTTTTAGCAAGGTTACTGGGGACAAAAGAACCTAAGCAAGCTTCATTTATTCTGCAAAGCAAACCACAGACAAACAATTGTTAGGCACAATGTGATTCATAGGACAAGGATTCATGTTGTACGTTTGCTTACTTGGGGACATGAAGTACCTTCAAAATCTTTTCACCTCGCATTTGAGGCAGCTGCTCCCTCACTCCTGGAGCATTTAGTATAAATTTGGGGTGATCTCATAATTGACTCAATCTCCTAATCACACTTGTCACAGATGAGTGCTGCTGAAAACAGTGAGTAATTAATTTACAGAAGATTAGGAATAGTGGAAAAACATTACTCATTCAATTAAAACTACTGGTTCTGCTGGCTCTGAAATCAAAACTGCATATTAAGCAATAGGAAGGGATTTCTGCCCTGTTCTTTTCCCCATTTATTTCCTTAGGTGAAAGCATAAGCTGCAAGTGGGATCTATGCTCAGATTTTATGCTAGCTGAAGGGGGCAAGAATCACTTGGAAAGGCAAAATTTAAGGAAAATATAATCTTTCTCTGAAGGTTCATTGTTTCCCCTGGAGAACGAGCTGTGATGCCATTAAAATACAGATGAAGCAACCCAGGCTCCAACCAACCCGGTAGAAATCTTGTCACTGACTTTAGCAAGGCCAGGATTTCCATCTTAATGAAAACGCCTTTTCACTTAATAACCTCAACAGGAATTCAGTAATGTACTTTAGAGGCCTGCATCTTTCAAAGTTGCTTGCAATTTTTAAACATTTGACTGGAGAAGCCTCGAAGTGCCAATCATGTGTCCTGAGACTGGAGCAGCCCTTTTTACAACAGATCTATTTAGGGGCTGCAGCTCAGACAAAACTTAATGTAGTTTTTTGTAATGTAGTCTTTTGTGCCTAAAAAGCAACAACAAGATAGAACACAATAAGCTGAATTTGGTGCTGATTTGCTCTCACATAAATCCAGAGTTGCTCCACTGGGAGAGAAGGGTATTTTTCTGGGCGTCTCATCTTCACACAGGAGCAGATTTTAGTCTGGTGTCACTACACATCTCATATGAGCTGTGACAAATTTACGAGTACTGGAATTTTTTCCTTTGTTAATGGTCGGATAAGTGCACAGTGCTGGATTGCACAACAAGAAGCCCTCTTGAGAATTTTCTTGCTTTGTTCCAGCAAAACACAATGTCCCTGGGCGACTCTTGTTTTTCATTTGTTCTACATCTTTCACTGTAGAACAAACATGATAATAAACCTGTTGGAATAATAAGTTCCTGGCTGCTGACCAGGAGGTTTTTACTCAACATGAGTTAGAAGTTTGCTCTGGGCACCAACCCAGAGGGCTATCTACTTTTCCATTCTTCCCCTTTTAACTTATTTTACATTAAAATTTTAAGTCTTATTTTCTTTAAACGAACAAACACAGACATATGCACTACCAAAGCATAAACTGGCATTACTCATCCATCATCTTAGGGAGTGGAACAGAAAGAAATGCACCTTCCTAACATCTATTTTCAGGTCTGTTTTGAGGAAATTGTCCTAAATTCTCTATTGCATATTTGATCCTGAAGGATTAGCGTGATGTCTCTTCTCTAAATAAAAATGCATGGAGAAATAGCAGGTTTCGTATCACACAGAGTTGATAAGCTAGGGGAGACTAATCCACAGTTCTGCCTTAAAGATCATCTATCTTTTGGTACACAGTGTTTTTAGGGTTTCCTTTATATGTAAACACTAACAGTCCACGGAAAACAATGATTATTTGCCTGTGTCCCAACTAAAGGGGTGCTGTTATAAATGTCTATATCAGCTGCTTGTCTAAGTCTCATATTATGCCAGTTATGAGCTCCAGGATGATTCGTGAGGATCTGAGAAACTCTAGCCCTGGAAAAATGCAGCTGCCTGGAAAACGAATAAAATACAGCAGTCTATTTTGTCTCTGTTTACTTTCTTCCCAGGGAGAATCAACTGCAAAACAACAGCACATGAGTGCAGTCTCCTCCAGCCGTGCTAGTTTACCAAATGTGTACTTCTTGCCAGTTTGTGGTCACATTACAATAATTAGCATAACTGGAGCACCAGAGAGATACTTTCAGTTTTGACATTTCATAAAATGAGATGCTGTCACAGATGATACCATTCCCTTATCCAGCATCTTCCCCTTAGCATCCTCTAGGACAGGTGCTTTAGCAGAAAATGGAAAAACTACATAATGCTTTGGAGGAAGGAGCAGTGCTTTACCACAGCGAGTAACTCTCTTGTTATACCTGCTACTGATCCTGTACCTCCAAAAATCCAGCTCTTGGTCACCTTAGTTCAGTAATAATTTTCTACAACCCTGGAGTTTGTCATCCCTGGAGCACTACTCACTTAGCTCAGCAGCATACCGTGGCAGTCACTGGGGCATGGAGCATGCTTAGAGGGAATTATCCAGCTGAAGTAGAAAGGGCAAGAAATACATAGTGGCATGTACCAGTGCTAGAGTGAAATTCGGCAGCTTGACTTCTGTTTATTTGAGAACTTGGTGTTCCTTTTGCAGGGCAGCTGAAATAGTAATGACTATTCAATACTGAGATAATCTTCGATGAATAACCAAACTGTTAATCTGTATCCCTGTGTGTTAATACAGAAATGACAAAATATGTGCAGACTGTGGTGTTGTCTAGAACAGTTTATTTCCACAGGAGTCAAAAGAAGGAGGGAAAGGAGAGTAAGAGTGAGAATATAATTGGGAAAAATGCTCACTGCATCCTGAAGAGGCCACGGCTCAGTTCACAGAGAAAGTGCCCATATATTTAAGCTATTCTAAAATTACCTGTTAGAAAAAAACCCCACAGCTATAGGATTTTATTGCTTAATTTGAGAGATATAACACCTTAGATTAAAAAAAAACAGATAAATTTTCCGAAAATTTCAAGCTGTACTTCACATATGTTCCTATATAGCCACAGTAACTATGTTTTAAATACCACTTTAAGTAGTTTGCTGTCTCGGCTGAGAATCTACTGAGCTCTCAGAGAAATGAATGCAAATGCTGTATCCCATCGATTTCTTGTGAGAATGCATCAGGCTCTGAATACCAATCCTTTCAGTGGGAAACAGCAATAACTTAGTAATAATGTAATTAGTTGTTTGCAATGACACAGTGTCTTTCCCTCACACGTCTCCAAGTGCTGGCCAGTCACTTCAGACCTCACTGCTGCCCTTACCCAGAGGAACCCTTATCACAATGAACAACTTCACCAAAATTAATGCTGAAGGCACAAAGGAGAAAGGCAGAGTTAGTGGTTGGCTTTAAGTGTAACAGAAAACTAGTGTGAGTGGGGGGATGTTTATTGTACGAGTTTCAGGGCTGGGAAACAAGGTCCCAGTGTAATTACAGAACTTGCCCAAGGCCACACAATAAGGCAGTGGCAGACAGTACATGGCAGCTCCCGCAGCTCGAGCCTGACGCTCATGCTTCATTTTGCTAACAAATACTTTTAGAAACACAAACAATGATAATCATATCCCAGGGCACACTTAAATTGTGACCTATTCAGACTGTATGAATGTAAAGATGTTCTTCTATAAGCTCTAATCTGGGACAGTACCAAAGGACACATATTCCCCACAAGGTGCTGCTTTTGATTTCCTTCTGCTACAGGTACTCCGTGAGGAGACATCTTTATTATACAAGTTGTCCATAACAGAATAGCCCTTTCCCAACAAGCAGCTTTTCTGAGTCATTTCTGCTGTGATTTTAACTGCAATCAGACTTGTTTTAGCATATTTAGCCATGAGGTCCTAAACATAATGTAAATAGAGTTATTTTTAATGCAGTGTAAGCCAAGATGGAGTGAAGCTTGGTAGTAACAAGCTCAAAACTTTGGAAGGAGCACCACTTACAGGCTCTTTTCCCTTCCCGTGTACAGAAATAGGATTTCAGAATTTTCCTAAGGAAAAGCCCTGTGAAACTGCCCTTCAGACTTATCAGATTGGCGGTGCCCCAGCATGACTACACAGTGTTATACTGTCCCCACTGACTGTCCCCTCCAGCCGCCACTGCTGTTTTGCACTTAGTGGGCAGACTGTGAGCAAGCAAAGGGCCCAGTCTGCAGCTTTGGAACCTCTTAGCCAAATATGAGGCTTCCAAACCATTTTTCAGACCTTGTGCTTACCCTTAAAAGTAGATATCCAAAGTGTCAAATAAACGTATTGCAAGACAAATGCGTTCTCCCAATAGCAAACCCATCAAGATAAAACGATGCAGTGATGGAAATCATGCAGACAGTTGTGTCGCAGCAGGAGTATGAGAAAGTACAGGTTGTCAGTATACTGGACAGTGAAGCCTCCCACCTTACAGCCTGAGGTCAGCCAGGAAAGCAGAATTCCCTCTTGTTTTTCAGTAGATGCCGCCCTGTGAATTACATGCGGAAAGGGGTGAAATCACAGATCAATAACTTAGGGATAGGGCCAAAAATATACTCCACAACAGGATACTGTAAAGGTTAAATCCCCATTTTGGGCCCCACAACATCACGATTAGCTCTTCAGGGAGGTTTCAAATAATCTCTGCAGAAAAACACGATAAGAGGCTTGCCCAGCAAGCCATCCCACATTCATGCAATTTTTCTCCCAGCTTTTCATGGGTCTAAAGTTCAGGGTTAGGAAACACCATGGAAAGGTTTGTTGCAACTTGAAACAAGGATGTCTCAAAGTCTATTTTTCAGGTACTGTGTTTAGGCACTGAGTGTTTGTGTCCCATCTTTCTGTGTTTGGATGATCAGACCTGCAGCAAGTCTTGAAGAAGTGCTTGGACTTTCACTTCTCTGAACATTCCCTTCTTGCTCAGGCACATGTAACTGTTAAGTATATTTTAAAAATGAGAGTAAGTGAGGTTAGTCTTGGAGGATGGGGCTTGTGTTTCTCCAAGGGATGCATGTATGTGGGTATGCCTGGTAATCATAGGATCATAGAATGGTTTGGATTGGAAGTGACCTCAGGGATCATCTATTTCCAACAGCCCCACCATGGCAAGGGGCTTTTCCGCTAGACCAGGTTGCTCAAAGCCTCATTCAGCTTGGTCTTGAACATTTTCAGGGATGAATCAACCACAACTTGTCTGGGCAACGTGTTCCTGTGTGTCAGTACCCTCACAGTAACAAATTTCTTCCTAATATCCACTCTAAACCTACTATCAGTTTAAAGTCATCCCCTCCTTGTTCTCTCACTACATGCCCTCAGAAAAAGTCCCTCTGCAGCTCTATTGTAGGCCCCATTCAGGTATTGGAAAGCTGAAGCCTTCTCTTCTCCTGGCTGAACACCAACTTTCTCAGCCATTCAATGCACAGATGAAGCCCAAAGAATAAAATTTGGCTGCTAAAGAGATGAAAAATGCTAACTGCATTCTGATAGTTGAGAGAAGTGTGAGGTCAATGTCACAGAAAGGAAAAAAAACAAACCAGACTAGTTGATTCAGGCAGATCATTCGTTCCCAAACAGTGTATGAATAATTGTGTGGTCCACCGTGCTGAATCCTTTGGAGGGTTTCCAAAGAAAACTTTGATGGTATCGTTACATGCCGAACTGTGGCAGTTGTCCATGGAGAAACAGAGTTTGGGAAAAAGTGTGAGACCTTGTGAACAATCCTTTGTTTTAGTGAGTGGGAAGTAAGAAAAAGGCCTGCTTCCTTTCCTGTCAGATGGCCCTGCACAAGACAAGTCATTGTGCTCTCAGGGCTGGCCTGAGCAGCACTACACTGTTGTCACCCATGGGGCAAGGGCAAATATAGCAGCCTACTCCCCTCTGCAAACCCCAGGACCACAGCACACCTGGCTTTTGCAAAAAAAAAAAAAAAATCCAGTTAAAATCAGAGATGTACAGCATACAATGATCCTGGCAGGGGGTTCCCAGTACCTCATGGAAGTGCAAGCCACCTTAACAAGTCGATTTCCCAGGAGGAAAATTCTGGGAAAATTCAATCTAGGATAACATCACAAGTACAGTCTTTACCTGAGCCCAGAGAGCAGGGAACTGGCTCTCACAGAACCCCTGTGCTCGCCTGCCAGAAGGAGAAGGTGCCAAGCGTGAGGTGGAAGAGGAAGCAGATGTGGGAGAGGAGACCAAGCGTGTAAGTCAGCTGAACCACAGCCAGATAAATCCCCAGGCGCCCCACCGCAGGCAACTTCCCTTGGAGAGCAAAGCTGGAGCGTTCTGCTAGAAAATAAAGCCTGATAAAGAGGCTGTTTATTCTGGTTCACTTCCTATAAGTGACTTGGTGACCTCTGGAGTGCGTGTGTTTGCAGTTTGAGTGGCAGGCTGTCACGAGAGCTCGCCCTGCTGATACCTACAGAGCACACAGCCCTCAGGAAAGGGGAACTTAGCCTGTGTTTTTATCTTACTACAAATGGTTGAGACAGGCTGCTCTGTTGGACTGTGCTCCTCAGAAGCTGTGATGAAAGGATATCCTTCACTCCTGCGGGCTCAGTCTGGCAGGCAGCAGTCCCTGAAGAGAACTGCTTTGCTTGCTCAACACTGTCCTGCAGCTGAAAGGGAGACTGGAACTCCAGGTCTCAAACAAGACCCAAATGCAGCTGGCAAAGCCTGTCCGAAAACAGCCCATGAGTTGGCAGGGCTTTTTAGTGAGGGGAAAGTCATCAGTAGGATTTGCTCTTCTCCTGGAAAATTACTATTATCTTCAATAAAACATTGGTAGCAAATAGAAGACCATCTTCTGCTGAGCTTGTAACCTTCTCCAGAACAAAACAGCCCTTGAAGAAGGACATATTCCTCCAGGAACTCTCTGCCTATTGGAATCACCATGAGACAAATCTGCGCTTGGTCATGGCTGAAACACAACAGCAAATCCTTCTCTTTTGATCTTGAACCACAATAGACATTATAATTTTCCTGTTAGTAGGGGAATGGGTCTAGGATCACATTTCAGCTGTTAGTAGCCCTAACTCCTATTCATCTACTATCTGCCTGTGGTCCCAGGGTTAACAGCATGCCACTTGTACATTCATGCTTTGGAAAAAATCACACATATCCATGTTCACTCTTATTTTAAATTATTGTTTACCTAAAAACAGGCAACCCATTGTTAGCAAACAGATCTGGTGAAGAGAAGCAGAGTAATTCTTACAACCCAGCTGCATTCTGAATTCCTTTTCTTTAAAAGGTCAGAATAGCCTGAGGAGAAACAAACAGAGTCTGTATGATGTCCTGAAGTGTTCCTTGGGGAAAAGCGAGCAGTCCTTCCTGGCCAGAGTATGAGGAGGATGCACAGAGGAATGATCAAGTAGGCTCTTGTCCAAGATGCTCAGATCTTCTTCCCAGCAAAGGCACCACAGCTGGGAAGGCTGAAAAGAAAGGTGTAGCAAAAATACTATTCTGCACATGTCTCTGGTTCTTCACAGGCTGTGGAGACCATATGAAACCATCAGAAAATTGTTTACTTCTCAATCCTCTGAGAAACTCTCTGGTGGTGGATATCCACACCACATAATGAGACAGACAGATTTCAGAGACTCAGTAAGTGCGTCAAGGCTGTGCTGGGGGATGTGGGAGCCTTAGCAGAACACAGAGCTTCTCCTTGGGGGAGGGAGAGCCTTAATACCTGAACTGTAAAGGAGATGTAAAGCTGCTCTTTGGACAGCTCCTGGCACAGAGAACCCAGTGGGGGAAGCAGAGCAATTGGGAGACCACACCAAAGGAAGAAGCTGGCTAGAAAGAGATGTCTCGGAAATTCCTACGGCTGCTGTAGGTTCTCAGTTGTTGGGATATAGGCAGAGGATACAGGGCTTCAGCTCTTTCTCTGCACCAGGAAACATGGGCAGGCTGTGAATTAACCCTGCCAAGGGGTCGGTGATATGACCTGCACTTTCCATGTCACAGTGGATCTTATATCTCATTTTACCTGGTGTACATAACCACTGCACAGGGCAATGGAGATCATCCTTAGCTGACCAAGTGTCTGATCCCACGGGGTACTGGGAGTGGGCCAGTACTTTCAGGTTAGCTCGTTCTCTCCAAATATTTTATCAGTACCCACACAAACATCCTCAGCAGCCCCATGCTGGTGTTCTGGGTGCTTTTCAGTGATTCCTAGTACAAATCTCTGAGCAATATTTTTAGAATGACTTTTCTCTCCCGACTTTCTAATTAAAATCACATAATAAAAGTTGTATATTTCTCTTAAAGCCATAATAATAAATTATCAACATTTCTCATCTCATATTTAATACCCTGCCTGCTTTCCATTCTTTCCCCAGCTTATGCTGAGCTGCCTGCCTCCTATTTGCATTTGTGCAAGATTGCAATTTTTTTGCAGTAAACTAACCAGTAATAAATTCTGGAGGCCTTTGCTGTCTGTCCCCACTGCTCAGCTTCTTCTGGCTCTCAGTTACATTATTCTGTCTTGTACAGACACAGGAACTGCCATCACTGGCTCAGACCCATTCAGCCACGGGCTGTATCTTGCCTCCAACACTTGATTATCCTGGATTTATAAGAAGCATCCCCAGAAGAAATAGTTTTACTTCTTTTGATGTTACTCTTATGGACTTTCACATTGCATAAAATCTCATCTTTAGGTGTCATTCCTCTAAATATCCCAAGAAAGCCACTGCAGCTTAAAAGTCTTCAAATGATGGAGTCCCACATTTGCTTTCAGTACCTTCTGCTTGTTGTTGTCTGTCCCTGAGTCTAAAGGAGCCCAGCTGCTCACAAGGACTGTGCCAACAGGTGAGCAATGTCAATAGAAGCAGCCATGGCTGATATACACAGCTTTCCCAAAGCCAGCAAGTCTCAGTCAGCTGAATCCAAATACAAAGCACAAAATCACCCAGTGATGGAGAGGTACCTTATATACTAATCTTGTGCCCCTTTCCTTCTTGCTACACACATCTCTGCACGGTGCACCAAATTCCCAGCTGCACCATCTCCCATCACTGAGGCCCTTGCAGCCCATCTCCTCCTGCTGTGGGACCAGGAAGGGCAGGAGCAGGCTTGGGGCATTGCTGGGTGTGGGGGAAGAACACTGAGTATTTCTGCCCATCACTAGTCCTTATATTACAATATTCAAGCAAGAACAGCCTTATCTGAGTTGGGGGTGGGGGTCCTATAACTTGCCACCCCCCTAAGTCAAAACTCTTGACTTTAAAGCTCTGGCACTTTAAAGTTGCACTCTGGCAATTGTCTCCTGCTACTCTTTCAAGTATTACTCAAGGCCACTGCAACTTTACTCAGCTAAGAGGGATAAGGAAAATATGAATATCAGGAGTCAAGCATAAAGTGCAAAGCTGTAACCCTCACAGGGCACCATAACCCTGGAACATTATCAAGATGCCATAGGTTCATGCCTAGCAAATCAGCCTGACATCCAGATGATGACTAGACTGAGGCTGTACCTCCCCTTTTTGCTCCCCCTCCAAATTCTCTTCTCCTAATTCCCAAACCACTGGTCCCACCTAAACAGGCAGTACTCAGCCTAGACACACTATGCCTGGTGACTGCCAATAACATGCTCTCAGAGGCTGATGGGTTTTCAGACACTTGTTCTCTTATTCCCCTGCTCCTGAGCAGAAATCCATCCTTTAGCACCCAAACATGAGTCAGTACAGTGTATAGAACAAGTCCTGAAGCCCATTCATAAAAACACAAAAAAATTATGAAAGCAGTCCACATCTTCCACAGGTCTGAATAGACTAGTGCAGAGGAAGGCACTTCCATCCCTGTTAGAGAGGATGCTGTTCAGAATCGTGTCCTGCAACGGGCTAAAAGTATTTCAAGGGAAGTGGCAGCAGCTCCACCAATGAAGTAATTCAGAGCAAGGCTCACTGGAGTCCCATTAGGGTACCCTGTGACCAGTCTGACACTGGTGTAGTGGGCTCAGTACCCGACTCTAAGCAAGGGAGCTTGGGCTGTGCCTGCAAAAAAGGGAGAGAGAGAGAGAGAGACAGCAGCCCTTTGGGGCCAGCCAACTGAGCCCCACCTGCTGATAAAATTCCCTCTGGCAGAAGTCCTCTGACCACAGCCTGGCCAGGGAGCCACGCTTGCCGCTGGAACTGAGCCCACCCTGTGCTTGGCCAGCCAGGGACATGCTTCTCCTGCTGCTGCGCCTGTGGAGGAGTGAGAAGGAAAGCACACCAAGTCATGACTCACAAAACAAAAAAACTCGGTGAATATCAACATTAGGGAAGCCTCTGACACTGGAAAGGACTTGGTCATGGCCAAGTTGATTTATCACACAATGCAGTTGTTTTATAGCTGCTGTTTCACCCACTCATTAGAACCTGTGTGAACTGATGCTTCATGGTTGGAAGTGTATGTGTGTATTTTTTTTTTCCTTACAATTCAGTTTGTTTGAGCATCTTGTGATTTTTCGGTTTTTTCTTCCTGCTAAAAGTGTGTGTTTATAACATGCGCTATTACGCCCCTTGAAAAAACTATCATCACCTTCACTGCAGTCTCATCCACATTTAAAAATCTTTAAATAAAACCAAACAAAAAACCACCAAACCACTGCTTTTCCTCCCTTAGCTTCTGTTTTCTGAAGAAGCACACTCATTTGTTTTTTCTGCTGAAAACAAGGAATGCAGGGGGTCTTAGTCACTGTCTTTCTTTTTTTTCCAACCCAAACTGCCTCAGTCTATTTGCTGAAGTGCTTGGCAGCAACAGTTGCTTGAAAATTAGACAATTTGTAAAAGAAGAAATTATCTGTTCTGCTTGCTACCCCACTGGGATTCAGAACATTCCCTGCTCTTCAGTGGGTTATATCTTTTTGCATGAAATGACTCAAAAAAAGAAAAAAAAAAGAGGAGGAAACGAAAGTGTTGTTTGCCAGGTGTTATTCAGCAGTGCTGGGCAATCAAATCAACTTGGATCCCAAAAAGTGCTGCAGAAATGACCACTGTGAAAGAGCCCTGTCACCCTGCCTGACACACGTATGGAGGCAAACATTAATGTCACATAGGAGCAGTGTTTTTACGGCAAAGTAGCAGCAGTCCTCTGGGCCTTTTGCACTCTATACTTCAAAAAAATCAATTTTCTTTGCAAAGTGGTAGAAACCACTCCCCCTTCCCATGGGTTTTTGTCTGCAGTGGATTTAGCTCTGCTTTTGTTCCTTGAATAGAAACCCCTGACTTCAAGCACACAGTGGTGGAAAGGAAAGACCTTTGAAACGCCAGCCCTCAGTGCCCTTGAACAGCACTGATGGATCATGGCAAGCCTACAGCAAAAGACCTCTCTTCACATTCCCTTGCCCTTTGGGAGCACCTCTCCTCAGCAAAGCTGGGTGCTTTTCAAGGGCTAATTAAGGCTGCAATTCCCCCTGTAAGGCAGATGAAGGTCGCTTGGGAAGAAGGGCATGCTACTTGTTTACTTGTTGCAAACAGCTTTTTGTACAAAATTCTTCTTTCTTCGGTTACCTATTTGCAGAAGTATCCCAATGTCTTGTGTTTTTTAATTTGTTTTGTTTTATTCCCCCACACCTTTTAAAAAGATTTTTTTCTCCTTCTGCTCACCAGTTATTTCTGATAGGTGCCATCCAATATCTGGGTTGTGCACAGCTCCTGCCACAGTGTCTACCTCCCAGGGAGCCATTTGGTGACACACAACAAATAACACTGTTCTGCAGCCTGAACTTTGAGTGGAAACTCAGTCTAGAAGAAGAAAGGAAACAGACTTTAGGATCTTCACATATTTGGGCTCCTGACTTTCAAAGGCAGCTGTTTGGTTTTGATTTTTGAGCATGCCGTACCCTTTCTGACCCATACCTTCAAAAAGCACAGAGCTCCCGACTGCTAGAAAATCATGCTCCTGCACAACAGCCTGAGCTCTGTGCACTAACACTTTGACAGCCTCAGCATCAGATGTTATTTTTAAAAATCTTTATCTTCACATGGTCGTGTACCACATACCAGAAGGGAGATTCATGTGGTCAGAACTGAGCGAGCTCCCCTGAAGCCCAGGGATAGGTCTGAGCAGGGGGGTTAATCGCACCTCTTCCCTGCAGCAAACGTGCCTCCGCCAGCAGCTGCTGCTTAAAAGCAGCATCCCAGACTTTCCCACCTGGGAGACACACAGGCTAGTTCAATTGTTTAATTAAAATGGCTTTAATGACCAAAGAGTTTATGGTGGGCTTTTTTTTTTTCTTTTATTTCTCCTTTGTTGCAAAGTGTCATTTTGCACAAAAGGAAAAAGTTTTGAAAGGTTTCAAATAAACTCTAGTTGAAGCCATATGGGAAATGTTAAATGACATGTCAAAATATTACTCCTGTTCACTTAAGCAAAGCCAGTTTGTGCTTTAATTTCCTTTATGCCTTAAACCTCTTTCATGATCAGTTTTCCTCAGTGTCCAGACCCTTCTGCATTTTAACTGCATTTCATATTAACTCCAAAATACTGCAGGACAAGATCATGGGTTGCCCTCTGCCCTGTTATATGCTGTTTTTTCATTCAGCTCCCAGATAACCAAACATCTATGAACTGCAAGCACTACATTTTAAAAACAGTTTGCAAAAAAATGTCAGTGACAGGACACAGCTGGTTGTAATTTAATGACTACAGAGTATTAAGAATAGAAACAATTTCAGAATGCACCAAAATAGCTAGCAATATAAGACCCTTGGCTGACTTAAAGCCTAGCAGTCTCTGTGTGACTGCGTGAGGGGGATGAATAGAGCAGCTCTCTAAGATCCTTTAATTCCAACAAGCAATTGGCAACCACGCTTTAACCTGCTGATGCAAAGTCCTCTTGGCTTTGCCTTTTATCCTGGCTTTTAAGATAGATCTACCCAAGACCTGGCTCACATATGCTCCACTCAGAGTTTATTTCCTGTAGGGTTTTATTACTGTCAGTTGCTGTTGCCGCTGCTTCAGAGGCAAATTCAGATATTAAAAGCAGTTGGTTTCAGCTTTGAAACTGAACAAAGCTCTATGCAGATGTTTGACAGGAAAGAGAGTCTTGGATTGCTAACAATTTTTGTTTCTGATGGCTAAGGAAGTTTGTGAACAAATATGAATGGTGCAAATGGAATACCCAAGGGACAGAAAACCACAAGACAATTCCCTTGGTACTCAAGACTGATATGTATACACTCCTTTTTTGATTTAAGCTTTTCCACTAAATATTTCAAATTCCATATTAAAAAAAATCACAAATATAAGACTGAATACTGAATTTATCTCAGTACTTTCCTTACTGTTTGCACACATTACTTTTTCCAAGAGTACCAAAAAAACAGATAAAACACCCCAAACAACTCCCAAACCCCAAATCCTTACCTTACTGGTAATGAACTCCAGCCTTTCTAGCCTTTAGCTGTACACCTTCTGAGTATCAGCCTCCTAGGAAGGCATGGTGTTCCCTTCAAAAATCCCTTACTTAGCTCTGAGACAAACCTCCTACCAGTCACAGCTGACGGGAATAAGGGTGTAAAATCCTCCCTCCTCCACTGGGCTACATTTGCCCCAGAGGAGTGCAAGCAGCCACATCATTTTCCAGGGTACAGCATCAAAATGGAACTCTGGGGATAGCAAAGTTAGTTTGGTTTGTGTGAACAGGGCACAGTTGCCGTCCTAATCTGGCTGTCCCTGGCTATAAACATGTGCAAAGACACAGCCCAGGGACAGCTGCACATCAGTGTGTGCAGGCTACACAAGGCAAAGCATTTGGTGACCAGCCTTTTGTTTCTGATAGTTTGAAAGTATGACTTTTAGAGCCAGATTTGTTTTGTTCTCTTAGCTTTCAGTATCTCCTGTACATCTTCTTCCCTCAGCTGCTCAAACCAGGAGTGAATTAGGGCAAACCACGGTGCTGATTTCCTGTGCAAGAGGGAGTGGGACAGGTAAGAAATACGTCAGGGCTTCCTCATTTGTGAAGAATCCTAGACTATGCTCTGGTCTTACCCATGGGTCGAGGTGAGCAGCTCCAGGGCAATCCACTTCCACATCATGTTGAAAAAGGGACAAGTTGCTGGGGCTGGAAGTTGGGCCAGAGACACAAATGTTTGTAATAGGTGTCTTACGGGCCCAAAAGAAACCCTAAAGGAAAAACACAAGAGGAAATCAATAACAACAACAAAAAAATCATTATTACTTCCACTTTACTGACCTTTCTTTTATGAAAAACATGTGCATTGCACAGCTGTACAAAAAAATGTAAGCCTTTTCTCATGTACATAAAAAACTGATCTGTGAGCAGTTTTATGGCAGAATGAGATGCTTTATGGCATTTGTTTCTCAGTGACTTGTCCTGGTGATGTCAGTGCCACATTGGTGCACAGCAGACTCTGCCAAGCTAGAATCTAGAATCTTTGCTTTTCTCAAAAGAGCCACTAGCTAGAATGCTCACGTTGATTTTTTTCCTGTCAGATCATTTTTAAAACCTATTTGTAACCCAGGATATATTTATCAACTCCTGTAATTGTCTGAAACCTGCAGCTTATGAACTAAGTTGACATTTTTGTCTGCATAGAAACCATCTTCTTGTGTTCCTCTGTGAAGCTCAGCAGCAAGACATGCCTAGAGATGACCAGGCAGCAAGGGAGGCAGCCCAAGGGGGCCCAAGAACAGGTCAGGTTTCACTGTTTGTGGAATTAGTGGAGGGAGAGCAGATGAAGATGGATAATTATGAGCAGAACAGTGAAAGGGAAAGACAAAGTGGGTAAGACAGGTAACAAAGAGAAGTAGATTGAAACTGAGATCAAGTCATGCTGAGGAAGCAGATGGAGGTAAAAGCCAGCAGGGTTAGGTCTGAAAATACCAAGTAAAAAAAATGCAGAAAGACCTCTGAATACTTAGAAGGCTCATTATGACAAGTGATCGATTAATGTACAGAAGTGAGCTCTCACCTCCTGAACTCTGGTCCGTGGCTAGACTACCAATAAATCCAACCAAATTTTTATTGGTTTCAATGGTATTAATCTTTCTAGTTCAAAAAAGCATCCAACATTGTCTTTCATCTTCACACTTCTGATTCTTTGGGATTAATAGATGAACTTCTGGAAAAAGAGCTCCTGGGCTTCTAGAAAAGGACTTTTGGACTTCTAATTTGCTTATGGACTTTTGGAAAGAGTTACCAGCTATATCTATGCATTTTTCAGGAGGATAAGGCCTGGCATAGCTCTGGAAGCATCGCTAATGAACAGCCACCCATGGAGGTTCCTGTCCTACAGTCTTTGACCTGTGGCCAGAGCAGGAGTGAGTGTGTCAGAGGGATGTTTAATTTTTACACCTTCTGAAATTTGCAAAGGCAGACCTCTATTCTGGAAAGCAATTGTCTTCTTCTCTGAGTTCCTGCTGTTCTCAGTGACAAACTTTCAAAGGGGTCTAAAGATATCTGAACTGAAATTTTAAGGTGTGTGACTGGGCTAGTTATGTATAAAATATATGTGATATTTCTTAGTCCACTGTTGCCCCACAAGTGAGGTCCCTGCTGAACTAGGCAGTTTTGAGCTATATGATATTGTTCATGCTCTCAAGAACTTAGGTCTCTATAAAGAAGAGAGGCAAATTTAGAGAGGTTCTTTTGGGTTTCAGATTTCTCCTCCCAAAGAGAAGACTAAGCTCCATTTCATCTCCCTGAGGTGACAACAGCAGTGCCAGCTGTACCAAATCCAGCTATCCTTCCTTTCACATTTCTCTTGTGTGCATTTCCAGTCTAACAGAAGCCTCTCAGAATAAGGCTGCATTTTGCCCCAGGTGGAAGGAGAATCTGGGGGGGTCACCAGAAGTGGTGCAAGGCATTAACCAAAAACGTAGTGCTGATACTTACTGAGCACATGGAGGAGGCAAAGCCCTTGCAGAGGCCCCCAGACAGTCCCTGCCTTGGGCAATGATGGTCTGTGGCCTCCTGAGCCCTGGTGAGCAGTGCTGAGGCTAATGCAGGGTGCTCTCAAGGCATATTGCCCCCATAGTAGGAGACAGCGTTATGGCAGGATGCTTCTGTAAGGAGCTGCGATAACAGGGTGGTAAAGCAGTGCATAAAAAGATACATTATGCTAAAGTGGATGGAGTAAAGTGCTGCAGTGAGGCAAATGGCCCATAAAAATAATGTCATTTGCCAGTCCAGAGTAATTTCCAGGGCTGTAAAATTATTTCCTGGAAAGAGTCAGAGTGGGCTGCTGGCTCAGAGCGGTTCCTGCGCCGGGCTGGCAATCCATCCTCAGCTCTGACCAGTGTGGCAAGGGCAATTGCTGCCAGCCCCTGCTTTGGCTGCAGGCTGTGGGCTTGGGAAGCAAACCTGGCAAATAGGAAGAAAAGCAACAGGAAGCCTTAGGGTATTTGGACTGGCCTTAATTTTTCAAGGTGAGATTTTTCTTTTCCTAGAAATTCCTTAAGATGCTGATTTCTCCTACTGGATATTACAAAAGTCAGGTCACATTGTTTTTCTACTGCTTCACTAGTGGAAAAGAAAATATTCCTTCTTGGTTTCCTCAGTGGGACTGAAACAATACAGCCTTGTTTGCCTTTGTTTTGGTAGCTCCCATGTTGATGCACCAGCATCTCCACTTGTGCCAGCACAGCTGTGGGAATACACATAATTCCTGTCTCTGCCGATCGGTGCGTTCTTCACAAGCAGAATTCAAAACAATGTAGGTCCTATGCTAACAATGGTATTTGTGTACAAATACAGGACAAGAGGAAGAAGAGGGAAGAGGAGAATGACAAAGTTGCTCCTGTGCAGCAATGGCTACCTGTTAATTTGAAAACTCACTCCTCTTACCCAAATAACACCACGTAAATTCAGACCATAAATTATTTGTGGATTTATTTTATTTTGAGTATAAAATCAAATACTCAAAGATGAACGGGGGAGGAGAAACAGAAAAAAAGTCAGGATATCAATGCAATCATTCCTATTTACGCAGGGAAGTACAGCTTTGTGGATTTCCCCCATCTGTTCTGCTATATAGAACCAAATAGGGGTTAAATGTCCTTTTAGAATAAATCATTATGGCCTAAATTGAACATGATTTACAGGGAAAATAAAGCCATATGTGTTACATTAATTTCTCATTTTTGCTCCATCCCACTTCCACTTGGTTGTACATGTCATGCTCTGTTCCTAAATGGTGTCACTGATGCTGAAAGTAGAAGGGGACACTACATTTTCCAAAGAGGGCTCAGTCTTTCAGCTGTCTTTCTAAGAGAGGTGGGAGTGTCCCTGGCTCTCAGAGTTTACAAACGACATTCTCATTAAAACTGCTGCAAACTGGGAGGAAAATACAAATAAGTTAATCAAAGTACAGCAGAGTAGCACCCAGAGCAGAGGGTGAGAAAAGCTGTGGGACTAAGGGAAATGAAGACCCTCTTGCCCCTGCATGGGGCATCATTAGACATGCAGATCAAAAGGGGTGTTGCACTAAATCTGCAGTGACAGGGATGTACATCACCCATTGCAAACTACGGATTAGACTTGCCGAAGGCAGAGGGGTAAAAGTGAGCAGTGTACCTGGAGGAACATCTTCTGCTGGAATATTTCTCAACTGAAGAACAACAAGCTTTTCAGGAAAAGTCACTACAGACTCTGCAGCTGCATGTTTACTGGTGAATAAATACGATGTGGAATCCTGTTAGGGCTCTTTTGCAGAGTACTCAGGCAATTTTTAAGCCATGGTATTCTCCAAAATGGGCAGGTTAAGTGCTTGAGCTAAATTCCCCGCCTTTTTGCATCCCAACTCCTTCACATACTGAAGATATATTTTTTGATGTTTCTTGGAAAAAATTCTTTGTATTGATTGTGTCTCTTCTGGAAGCTGATATACCTGAGTTTTATATCTGTTTGAAGATCGCAAGCAGAAAAAAAGAGTCATGTTTACAGAGTGCACAAAGACATTGCTTTGCATTTTAATGAGGGATGACAGCAAACAGCTCTCTCTGTTTTCTTCTAGCTGCAGTGAGCTCTCGAGTATTATGTTACTTTCACTGATTTTGTCTCCTACGTCCTTGAATTCTTTTCCTCTTATGTGTTGAAAGGCTGACAGAAAGCGTGTCTGACTTGAAGGTTTATACCCACAGCTCTATCAGCCACACTGTGAAGCAGAGATCACTCTGTCTTTCACCTAACTTGCTTCAGGACTGCCAGCACTCTGCCTGCTGCAGGCTCTGGAGAAGTGACTGGCTGCTGTATGAAAATACCCACAGTGTTTACAGTCCCATTTTGATATACCTTTCCAAAATGCTTCTGAATTCCAGGATGAATATTTGCTGTGGTCCTCCAAAATCAGCTGCTTCTATAATACACCTGTCTGTCCCATTTAGGTCAGTGCCACTGGTGGCTGGTCATTGAGGGGCGAAGGGGTGAATTGCAGGCAAACTAGAAATTTTACATGGAATGTGCCTGGAGACAGAGTGATGGGTGGATAGGCAAGTGGGCAAACTTAAATATAGGGGGGAGCATTTGATGTTGTGCCAAGATTTTCCAGCAAGCATCTTCCTGGTTTTTGTGGTTGTGCCCTGATGGCTTGGCAAAACTACCTGTAAATTGTCCCTTTGCTCAGGTTGTGGGTTTCTCCTCTGGGTCCTCATCCTTCATTTGGCACTGCCTCCTGCTCATCCACTGGTTTTACGTGTCTCCAGGGACTCAGAGGGAACATTTCCCACCAAATAACTTGCATGAAATAGGCAATTTTGCATGTGACAGTATTTTTTAACTGGTGTTGGCTGGCTACTTTAGCTTTTGGCCGCATACTCAGTGATAAATGAAGTTGGTGCTAACCATTTTTTTCTTGGCTCAGATTCCACTAAGCAAAATATAATTTACTATGGAAAAACATCGCTGTATGAAGTCACACAGTGCATTGGATTTATTTGTTCCTGAACAATCTCCCAATCCAAAATAGTGCAAACACACAGAATTCTACCAGTCAGTATAGCAGCTGCATGATCTTAAAACAAACACAAGCAGCCAGTGCAGCATTGGACAGTGATGGCAAAGGTGAACTCTTCATTCAGTCTGCCGGCTCCCAGTCTCTCTTCAATCATTGCTCATGAGCAAATGAGGTGCACAAACTCTCTGATTGGGTTCACACACCTGCTGTTGATGGCATTAGTGAGGTTGGATTGCAGAGCTCCTCCGTCTGGATGCAGATAATTCACAGTCTCTTAACCCCACAGACTACTGAATGCCTCACCTGGGCTTCCACTGAGCACAGTGGGCAGGGGAGTAGCTTCTTCACACTGCTGATCGTTCTTTCCCCATGACAAGGAAAGTGCCTCTGTCGTCTCGAGAAAAGCTCTTATTTTGTTATAATGTTCTGTGTACTCCTTCTGTAACATGGGATGGAGCTGTTTGAAGTGACTGACCCAGCACACTGCGGGAACTCCTGCTGACCTGGGGTGGATGAAAGGCCATCAGAGCTGCCAGAAGGCCACCTTGTTCTCTGGCTCCAGTGCACACATTCAGGAAGTAGAAAGTTAAGGAGGGTGCATTTCTTCATCTCACACACAGGTGGGTATGGCCAGATGGCTAAATACTCTCAATCTTCCCTTCCCTTCTCCCCTGTTCAGCTAGAGGCCCTAGTTCAGAAATGCTGTACCACCACATGGATCCTCTTTCTGGATCTCCTCTCCTCCTCGTAAATCACTGCCTCAATTTTGCTGCGGAATAGGGATCCCTGAAGCTGTGAGCAGACAGGAGCTGACAGAGGAGGGATGTGGATGCAGAGAAACAGTGCTTCTGAGGAGGAGAGGTGAGGGTAAACCCATGGAGAAAGTGCTACATCACCTATGACCTCATATAACAAGGGTATGATTTGCTCGGAGAGGCACAGAGGAGAGCAAAGAAGTCATAGAATTCTCATTACAAAAACAAATGTTCCCCTTTCTCTGTGGCCGTGATAGTGTCAAGAGCAGAAACACAGTAAAGATTATATCCTCAAATATGGATGCAGCAATGCTTATGCAGTTCTGTAAGATGAATGCATAAATAGATTTGCAGAAAAATAAGAGAGAGGCACTTCAGTCTTTCTCTCTATCAGTGTTCAGTGGAAAGCACAATATGGTCAGGACTGGAAGGCTGGAATACCCAGTCTATATTCTCAAACACCTCACCTTTCTGCTCCATACTATTTTCTGTGGCAATCAGGGCAGGGCTGGAGATCTGGCTACCTCAAATTAGGCACAAACATAGTAATGACCTACTTTCCAAAGATATCAAGTGCTTGCAGCTCCCAGTAGACCTGTGTGAACTTGCTCCTTTCTGGAAACAAAAACTCATACTTCTTTACAATCACATGTGAAAATATAGCTGCAGCTGTTTAACTAGGCCATGATATTTTCTCCCAGGTGAAGACCACGAAAAACCAGGCTTCCACCTTCAGTTGTATGAAATCTCTGGGTTTCAGCTACTGCTCGCCTAGAACTGGGACTACTGCGAGTAACTCATACCCACTGCTGTTTGGCTCAGTGCATGAAATGCAATATGTAAAACACCAGCCGTCAGGGTTAGCGACAGATGAAGGATTGTACAGTAGAGATAGGATGTTTGCTATCCTCTTCTATCACTTGGAAACATGAGCTTCACCAAATCCCAGTTGCTTTTCAGCATCTAAATTTCACAGCACATCTGTTGTGTCTCTGCTAATGAAACTTGCTTTTTTGAGAAATGTGCTCATGTCTGGGTCACTACTGCGGGTACATCTGTCATGTATGAAATAACTAATCGGTAGGGCTAAATTAAGAAAGACTTCTCAGGCTATTGCTGCACATTCTCACAAACAGTGCTTGATTTTCCTGATTCTACTTATTTACTTATTGGAGTTACAGTCAAGTGGGGAGGAGAGAGGGAAGAATAAGAAAAGTTCTGCCACTTGGTGAGAAACCAGTTTGTGGCATCCCAAATGTGGGACTATAATGCTTGTTATATTACTTTCTTCTTGCTTTATTGTTAGTTATTTTTTTCCAAGAGAAACCCCTAGAGGGAACACTTTGTTAAGCCACATCACAAATAACAAATAAAGAGTATTTCTATATTAGTGTGTGGAGGATATCTAGCTAGAGAGTGAAGAGGTCTGGATGAAAACTGTTTGAAGGTGAACCAGTGATGTGGTCAAACAACAAAAGACAAAGACCAGGATTAGGTCTGGTGAATAAGTAACTTGCCTCCGAGACATAATTCTTTATTGGTTCCTTTCTACTGGTTGTGGTTAAGCATCTGGAAAGGAAACAGAAATCCTTAAGACAGCACATTGTCAAGCCTCAAGAAATTTGAAGTAGATACAGTCATGTCTGTGTCCTTCCTACTGTGCATCTTCCAACGTTACTACCTAGTTACATGAGCAGAGATTTATGCACCATTGATTTTTTCTTACAGCTGACAAGGCCAAAGAGAACGGCAATGGGGAAATTAAATGTAAAATGTTACCTTGACTGCATCTCTAAAAGAATCACTCCACTAACAGCACCAAATTAACTCCTGCAAAAATCATAAATCAAAGCCTCTTGGGCACGCATAACATTTTGTATCACCGTATGCCATGGTAACTTCTATGTCTTATTGTATATATGTAATGCCACTGAAATACAGTTACTGAGGGAACCATAGCCTTGTATTATTCTTATTTCAGCATGTCAAGCCCCAGCCACAGGATTGCTAGTGCATGGGCTTTCCTGTAGATGGTGACAAGGAATATGCCCTGCTGCTTTTTATTGGCCAAGCCTTACGCCTGTAGTAGAGCCATCTTGTGGGGCAGCAGAAGGAGCCAGCAGATTCAGTTTCAGGAGTTCAGACTGCAAGCACTCCATAAAATACTTATACTTTAGATTTGGACATATCATGGCTGTTTTACAAGATTGGTTTTAAATATGGACATTCTCAATATGTTTTGCCTGGTAAATACAGCTAAAGAATAGATTCTTGCTGTCAAATGTACCAAACCTCTCATAATAGATGCTGAAGGACAGAAATCAGTTCTATTCTCATTGCTCAGCTGGTAATAATTACAGTAATAACTGTTATTATCAGACTATGTGGTCTCCCACTGTTCAAGCTGCCTTGCTCACTGCAATTGCTTCAGCAAATAGGTTCTGGCCTCCAGGTCAGGTGGAGCAGATGTGTCCTTCAGAGCAGGCAGCACTGTCCACATGGGTGTCATTTACCACTTGATAAAGACCATAACTTCTCTGGGCCCCAAATGATACTCTTTTATCTCTAAGGCACAATTATTGTTTTGGTTCTAGAGTTCTCTACCTGTTGAAGTGTCTGTAAGAATATGAGGGCTCTGCTGTCACTTACCAAAGGGGAGAATTTTACACTATGAAACTCAGGTTAGCTATTGATTATCTGTGAGAAGTTTGCTGGGGTAGCCTTGGGGCAGTGTGAAAAAGCAGGGAGTCAATTCTAGCACAAATTTTTCTGTGCTGCCTTGTAGGAGATGTCCCCAGGGAAATGTATCCTCAGCACAGCTCATTCAGTTTTGAATGGGACTAATCAAAGTGAGATATTGAGATGAGCAAGCAGTTGGACAGTGTGGCATGTCAAGGGAGGAGGTGCTAGAGGTGGATGATGGTGTTACTGGTGCCTGTAGCCCAGGCTAAAAAAAGGCCAATGCTTGGTGTCAGAGAAGGAAGCAGCTCCTTCTACTTATTCCTTCTCCTCATGAATCCCAGGGGCCACACAGATGGAAAGCAACTTGGCAGAAAAGCATTTCAGAGTTCCAGGGTTCTGCTGAAAAACTGCCCTGGAAGTGGTTTATTTTAAAAAAAAATTAAAAAAAATATATTCTTAAAACATTTGATTTTCGACATGATGTACAGCACCCTGTATGAATCCATTACTGCCTGTTCAGTGGGAAAATCAATGGTCTAACAATGGAGGAATAATGCAGTGAAGAAGATGTTTTTTGATCTATCTTTCCTCTTTGTGCTAGAAAGATTCTCATATCTATTAGTTGTTAACTGGCAAACTCTTGCTAAAGTCTCCCATGCCTCTCAGTATGCCAAGAAATAGATTCTTTCCCCCAAAACAAAATAATACCTCCCCTGTATAAACCATCCAAAGCCAAAATACTGTGGAAAATAAGTCCCGGCTACTTAAGACTCATGGACGTACAAGATCCTGTGACTCTCAGACAAAAACAGAGACTGAAATTTAAAGTAGCTTTCCCCTGCTTTTGTTTTTCTCTCTTATTTCACACATGCATTTGTTTAACTTGTAATGCATTAGCTTCAATTAATTTGGACTTATTCTCCACTTTGTGGGCATGAACATAAGCAGCTCTGACACGTGCTTGGTAAAGGTATGGTTTCATTGAAGTGAAATCATCTCATCAAGTCAAGATTAGAGGGACTTTGGTTTTACTTGAAATGGCTGCAAAATTATCTGAATGAAAGCCTTACAGAAAACGATCGCTTTTTTGATTGTTTTCTCAAGGAATAGCACAAGATTGTCTTGCCCCATAATGTCATCTTTTCTGGTGTAACTCACGGAGAAAGCCACTCATTTGGGTTCATGGACTCCAGAAGCAGCTGCTGCCCTGTGCTTGTACTGCTCCCTGCAGCGGGTGCAAGGACAGCCTGGCTTTCCACGGCTGACATAAATATCGCTGCTTGGGAAAAGCTGGAAAGGGTGAGCACCTTGTAGGGGACGGTGCTTGTGGCACAGCAAGGGGAACAGAAAACTCCGCCAGGCAGAATCTTTGGCTGACACAAATTGCCTTAATGTCAGGAACACCAGCCTTTATTTTACGCTGTCAAAAATCATCCATCAGAGCAATACGAAACACCAAACAAACCATGGAAAAACAAGCCCATGTACAGTCTGTGGGAAAGAAACAAAACTTGTTTCTCTCAGAATCAGTCTTTGCACATGGATTTCTCATTTTTACAGGTAAAATATTTTCACCTCATAGACATAACAGTCATAGTTATCAGCCGTGATGGCTGTTTACTCATGGAAGAATCACTATTGCTTGACATACTTGGAATCCCCCTCCAAATGCAAGTAAATGTAAGAAAAAGTGATATGAATTTGAGCAACTGAACCTTTAAAGAACAAAAATTAAGCTGTGTCTAACAAACTGATATTACAAGTCTTCTGTTCTTCCAAAATTTCAGTGTAACTAACTGTAGCTATTGTATAGCTCAAATATGAAGTAAGAACAACAGTGTACTGCTAATAGCTTCTTTACCCTGGACTTCATATGCTAGCTTCAATCATGATAAAGCATTTTACTGCATAACAGCAAACCTATCACCAGGTTGAAACCTTTGTTTTCTTTGTTGCTCTCACAATTCAGATACTTCTGGTTTCGATTTGGTGAAACATTCCTGAGCCAAAGCTTTGAAATAAGATGCAATCTGAAACTTGGAAAACAATTTTTCTTCGAATCTCTGCAAATCTTTGCTGACAGTTGAGCCAAAAATCTCTATCCAAAGATCTGCAAGTGCTGGGAAGCGTCTAATCCTCACATTTCGGACCCATCTCTAGCTGGACTAAAAATAGAAGAGCTGGGTGGCTTGACATAAAGTGTCAGACTATGTAAACTACCCTGAAATTGCTTGGGATGATTCATTCTCTTACTCTTCTCTCTCTCCTGAAAGCCTGGATTTATGAAATCTTATTTAAAGTCAAACCCATGCCATTTTTCATCAAGTGGCACTTGCCCTACATTATTTCCAATCACCTTGAGTCCAGTACAGTCCACTAATACTAAGAACGTCCTTTGTGTGTTGTTGCTGTTCTCTTCCAGAATTTGCTTCCCCTTTGCCCTGATGTTCTACAACTACTGAAAAACTTCACTCAGTACAGGATAAAAAGCTCTCAGTTTGCGAGACGATTTTTTTTTTGCTTGAGCAGTCCTGAGTGCTGGTCTCTCTGTCTGTTTCTCTCTGTCCCAGAGAACTGGCTTCCAGTTGGAAACATGCCTGTGCAAGGGCATCGTGTCTGCGGAAGAAAAAAAAAGAGGAGGATCTGGAGGGTTAAAGCTCCAATTGCATGAAGCCATGAGTCCAGTACTCCCATCCTGATGTGTGTGAAGGGCATCCTGCTGGACCTGAGACCCTTTGCTGGGCACAGGATGGGACAGGGCATAGGTACTCGTTGTCACTTACTTAGATGAAACATAGATATCCCAGTGTCAGGACAGCAATGATTTTAGCAGGGCAACATCGTGAAGCAAGGCCACAACCTGGGTGGCGGCAGAGGAAAGACAAAGCTGTACCCTAACCTCTGTAAGTCCTTTGAGAATTGTATGCTGGCCCTGCATACGATGTATTCTTATCTCAAGTCCTCTCAGACTACACAGGAGCACTCCAACTTCTGTCTCATCCCTGATTATTTCTTTGTGCCAGCTGACACTGAGGCTGAGCCTTGGGACACACAGGCACCCTCTGGGCTGAGAGTGTAAAATGGGTGCAGGAAGCAGGGAGGAAAGGTGAACCAGTTTAATCAACCTGGCAAACAAAACAGTTTCTCCTTCTGACCAGCTCAGTCAGGAAGTGGGTTGTTTGTCCATTCAGGGAAAGTTGCTGTGGATCTAATTATTTCTTTACTTATGCTGTCCTGAATCACGGTTACTAACACTGGGGTGAGTGAGGGGGATGTAACAAGTCCTAGGGGAGGAGAATTGAAGTTCCATGTTCTCTTCTCTTTCTTCAAAACAAGTGAAAGCTGTCAGCATAGAATAACTAATAATAATAACGGATAGCTATTAAAATAATAGTATTTAAAGCAACTTTGGACAAGTCATTACATTATCCTTGTTCTCTGCTTTAGACATTTCATTTCGCATTCAAAAGTCACTTAAAGAGGATGGGGGTCACCAGCTGTAGGCATCTTCAAAGATTTTGAGAAAACAAGGAAATCTGTTGAGAAGTTTTTACCACTACAAGTATCACAAACCACCTTATAAAATACAAAGGAGCAAGCCTGCATGAAAACTGCCCCAGGCTCTTTGAATGTAGAGAATCTTGCCGAGCAGGTCCTGCTCTGGGGAGACTCTCTGCTCCATGGCAATCCAAGATGTCCTTGCATGGCTTGAATTGAACAGGTGGATTAAGAGGAAGATTAAAGTCTGATGGTTTGCGTCAGAGGCCAGAAAATATAAATTCAAGAGTGGCCCTTAAATGCTGGGAATCTTGTTTGTTTGTTGTTGGGTTTTGGGTTTTTTATAATCACTGAAGAAATGCTGAAGATTTAACCATAGAGAAAAAATTATTTATATTGACGTCTGTGCCTCTGCAGTATTCCTTCCTCTGAAAAGAAAGATAATGGTTTAGGGCGGAGGAAGAACAAACAACTGAGTACAAGGAAATTTCCATAATACTTTTTTAGCGATATTGCCAACTGGCTTCGAAGATTTAGACCCTATCACTATCTATTTTTTTGGGAATAACTTCTGGGAAGGCCGAAGACAAATTTCATCTCATTTACAGTAATTGCAGCTACAGTCAGTCCAGGCAATTCTCAAACGTTTATCTGTCAGCACCATCCACTTAGTCCCTGACACTGTGGCCGGATGGAAAACTACTGCAGCTAAACAACATACTATATGCAGATCACTTTGATTTCTTCAAATACCTTGCTGCAATGCAGAGGCAGTTTCTCTACAGTTTCTACAGTTTTTTGTGTACTCATGAGAACACTTGCCACAAAGTCCCAAGCAATACCATTCCCAGGGACAAACACCCTCCTGAGCTGGCTTATAGAGGGAAATGTTTGGGTTTTTCTTATATTGTTTTTTTAGATTTATTTGTGCCTGAGTGGAAGTCTGACTTGCTAGGCAGGATCAGGGGGCTGCCAGAACAGAGGTGATCGATGCTACAAAAAAAGTAACATAATATAATAGGCCTGAGCCTACACCTTTAAATTAGTGGCAATTTTGCCTCTGACTTCTGAGAAAAAAAGTGGACCATTTTACTCAATGTTTATAAGCCCAGGAGAGTGCCGAGAATGAGGTCCTGCACAGTAAGAGGCAAAGTCTGCCATAAACCGAATGCCGCATCCATGGCAACTCACAACACAGTTAATAATTTTTCAACATAAAAAGAGAGATATTTATCAGGGCCACCAAAAGAGAAGCGATTTACAAAATTGACTGAAGTGAAGGCATTTCACATCTGCTGTGTTTTTCATGGCTTTGGTCTTTTGTTGGAAGCTCAGTTGCTCTCAGGGATGCTCAGGGAGTGAGCATAGCCCCCAGCAAGCATTTTGCCATCTCTGGGCAGCTGGTGGAGTGAAGTGACCTGTAGAGGTCACTCCCCTTATCTTCTCTGCAGACAGACATCCCTCTGCTGGGGGCCAGTCATGTTGGGCAGTCCTCAAATACACAGGGATTCTTCTGTGGACCCATGCATATTGGACTTTGAAAATTCTGCCCACTTCAAAAGATGGAGCAGAACAAATAATCAGGGTCTGAATTTTATAGATATGAAACTGAATCTGGCATATACTAAATGCTTCCCCCATGGCCCTGGGCAAAGCTAGGAAAAACTCTGGACATAACCCAAGTGTCCAGCCAAAGCCCTGACCTAAACACCATCTTTCCTTTAAATAATGAATTTAATATTTGTATTTAACAGAGCATTTCCATACCAGGGAGATAAAATATTCCTGGCTGGTATGTTGGTCGTGCTGTTCCATACCATCTGCAAAACGTTCCACATGTATTACATACTAGTGTCCATGGTTTCCCGGTAGCATTCAGCTTTCCCTACTCTGCTGGTGAAAGGCAGCAAAATTGCTCTCATCCCTGAAAGTAGTAGGCTTGTCTCCATAGTGTTCCTACAGAGCAGTTGTACTGTAGTTTCTTTCCAAGCCAGGGTGGCTTATTTGTCTTCCAAATCTCTCCTGTAGGATTGTGTCATCAGTGGTACTCAGATGAAAACATCAAGTCCCTACCATATGTTGATGTATTTGTTATTTTATGAAACCTTACTGCATCTGGATAAGTCAGTCAAGGTTAGACATCCTTTTATTAAGAAGTTCTGTTAAGGACATTGGCACATCTGTTTCTCCCCACACTGCTGATTTTTGTGGGCTGTGTTGGTTAGCACTAAGACTGAGATACTACCATAGCAACTCCCTTGAAGCAAAAACAATGATCTTAATTTCATCCCTTATTTTGGACAAATCACTGTACTAAAGGCTACAGTGGACAATGGAAAGAAAGCCCTTTTTGTTTCCCTCAAGAATCATACATAGAAAGAGAACTGAGAATATTCAATTTCTGCTGAAGAGATAGTTATGTAGGACCTGGCTATCTCCTTAAAACTGGACTGCTTTCCACAGATACACAATAATCTGGGAGTAGCCCTGCTCTCATATTCCTGTGTGGGTATTAATTCTGCAGTTTCTGTGCAAACAGCCACGATCAATGCCCAGCAGACCTGCTCTGGAAAAATACCTTGAGGCTGTGATGCCTCAAGGTTTGGACACAAACCTAGATGGAATGGCTCAAGGGAGGCAGAAATATTAACCAAATATGATGCTGGGTGAGATATTTGCAGAATATAACAAGTCCAGGGAAGAGGTTCAATAGAAGTACATGCTGGACGATGCTGGCAATATTTTCTTCACTACAACCATCACAAAAATCAGAAAGCTGGACCTTCATTAAGTTTTATTTCCTTGCAGCTTGAGATATTTTCCACAGACAGAAAAATTCGGCTGCAGCCAGACTGCCTGGAGGCAAGGATGGGTGAAGCCATATCTTCTTCTTGCTAAAGTTAATATATATACATAAGACAGAGAAATATGCCCACTAGGGATGCACACCTGAAGGCCAACATAGCTAATGGAGTTTTAGCAAAAAAATATGCTCTTCAGAGTTCTTTTCAAGTTACTTAGCATGAAAAGGGTCTTATTCAAGGAGTTTCACTCAAGTGAAGAGGCATCAAGTTAAAAAAATCTATAGCACATAAACGCTCAAAGACGTTTTTATCAGCAGATAACAGCTTTACCTTATCACCACAATTTCTCTGAACATGGGAGTTTGAAAACTGAAGAGTCAATTGACACGAAAACGGTCTTTGGTGACAAGAAAGAGGCAGTAATGTGACACAAAGAACATCCTTAGGACCAATTTGCTTCCCTGTATATCATGATTTAGGAGAATGAATAGGCATTAATGTGAATAATTTTTCTGACAAGGCAAAATGTGGAGTTGCCAGTCCAGACTAAATGACTTTCACAATCATGCAACTATATTAAGAGAGAAGGCAAATGAATGGTTTATGCATATAAATTCAGTGTAAGGAAATCTAAGGTAATGAGGTTAGGCAGAATAAAAAAGGAGACAGGAGAGAAGGGAAAAGGAAATATGCTCTCTCTGGCCATATGCTTAGGGCACTGAGCAGGGAGAGAACCAGATGGTGTGGCTCAGACTTTAAAGTATAGTTCTTTGACTTTTAACCAATACATTAATGCACACTGGATATGTAAGATATTTTAGAAGACATTGGGCACGTTTTTTCATGAAAATGACAGAAATTATTTAAACTTCTTCTTTTTCTGAACCTACACGTTTCTTGCTCACTTGGGGTTATCCATCTATGGATATGTTATGAACCTCATCCCAGAGCGAGATTTTTGCCTTATCAAGGCTTCTTTAAAAAGATTAAGCTCCTCTTCTGATCTCCGGAAAGGAGAAAAAAAAAAAAAGAAAAGCACCCAAAACACTCAAGAGGGAAATGTCTGTTCTGGTACTTGTTAAGAAAGCCCTTTGATATGGAAATCATTGGCTTAACTCCTGTAGCCTCTAGCCTCTCCCCAGTAGCTCAGACAATGCATGCAAATGCCCAGACCTGTTGCCCACTGGGATCAAGGACTAATGTGCTTCCTGTTCCTCTTCGGACCCATCCTCTCCCTCTCCTCTCTGGCCATGGCTGAGTCTGCCCTCCAGCACAAGGACTGTATCTGTTCAAGGCTGATAAATCAGCACTGCCCTCTCTCCCAAGAAGGCCTGGTGTGCAGGTACCGCTACAGAGAGCAGATGTGAGTGTCTGAACCCGAGGCCAGCAGCGTGTCTGCTTAGACACACCGTAATAAATGGAAATGCTGCATTTCCAGCAGATGACCTGTCAGCAGGCTCATTTGCTGACCGACCTGCTGTCCTGAGGGACACCTCGGCTTGTCTGTCATCACTAATGCTCCAAGATTGAGCAAAAGGAGCTGTGGTGAGACTACCACTGCTTACACAGGTACCCCTGGCAGTGTGTGTGAGCCACCCTCAAGGGCAGGAAAGGGCTTCCCTAAGCACCCATGGGGCTGACATGCAGCACCTCCCTGTAAGGTCGAGCACAGTGCCCTACTGCTGCATCACTGCAGCTGCTGCAGGCCCTGCTCTGGACATTTTCTCCTTTTTTGCTGATTCTGATGGCTTGTGCACTTCTATTTGGCACTCCATCCATTGTGACTGTTCTTATTACATAAAGCCACAGTCAGACTCTATTCTTCCCTTTCAGGCTAGTGGGGCTAGGCAGACCCAAACCGCTTTGGTTTTAAGTACTAGGCTTTTATTTTTCTTGATTTGTCCTATTGCCCTCTTTCCTGAGCCAAATACAGTTTGCCTATTTAGTCACCTTCAAGATATTTCTCTTCCAGCTGCTTGTTCAGGCTTTCAGATGTGCATCCACCGAAACTTTTTGCATCCACATCACTCAGTACTTTGTGGGATGCAGAATAGCAAGGCTGTTATTCGGTGAGGCAGTGTTGTGCTGGGGAACAGGTTATGCAAGCATATGAGCTACGCATTTACTTGCCTGAGGTGATGAATTTCAATGCATTGGAAGATTTTTGAACCAGTCTAGAGCAACAGCAAGCTGCCTCAGAGTCAGAATCTGCAACAGTGAAGAAATGGTCTCCCAGAGAATGTTAATGGTCAGGTGTACTTCTGCATGCAGGAAGGGTTGCCCTGTTTTGCAGTGTGCCCAGTTATACCTGTACCTTTTCTTCATCTCCTCCAGGCACTTCCAGGAGGGACTGTGAGTATTCAACACCACTGTTTTTCAAAGTTATAAACCCCACACCCCTTAAATATCTTTTCCTGGTTCAGAGAGAAAGAGTTACAGAAATTTTGAAGGATTTCTCAAGCAAGTCAGTCTGAACCAAAATGGCCACATAGTTCCTCAAGATACTGAGGTCAGATTTCAGCAACTATCTTTTCTCCACCTAAGCAGGGAAGAAGTGGAGAGGAAACAAAGCTTTAGAATGGAAATAACAAACATCAGTGGTGCCAAACCCCCAGAGCACGCTGGACACCCAGATAATGCTGCAGAGCCCTTGAAGCAAAGCTGCTCCTGACACTGATGGAAGCAGGCTTGCACCAGAAGGAGCTCACCCGAAAATCCAGAGAGGGTACTGGTCAGATAAACCCAACTAGGAAAAAACCAAAGACAGAAATCTGTAGCAAACCCAACATCACAATTCCACTATCAAACTTCACTGAACACAGTATGCCAGGGGCATATAAACTGAGTGGCAACTAAAAAAGCAAAATTTCGGATGTGCGAAGGCAGAAAACAAACAAGCAGTGCTATTGTCTCCCTTTTAAAATCTTGCACAGTATGTATTTGGTAATGCATCCGTGGCTGGATGCTGGGATTTGACAGACTGCAGGCTGCTCCCAGCAGCACCTTTGCCATCACTTCCACTGCAGCTCCCTGCAAGGCTCTGTCTTGCACATCACCAGGGGGCTCAAAGCCCCCTTCCTCCTGCCTAGAGAGGGGGAGGAGCTGTCAGCTGACAAGACAGGGAAATTGCTTTGGCTTTATGCAGCAAACAGGTACTGGTCTCTCTGTAACACCTCCTGCTCCCCTCATGCCCTCTTTAGAGCATCCACCCACCCACTCCACCAGGCACGGCTGCCAACTGGGCTGTTCAGTCAGGTTTTCTTTCTTTTGCACAGCCATCAAGTGGCACACTGCTTTATCGTGGGTTTAAACTCTGTGGTCCAGATGTCCACAAAAATTTGCACTCACAGGGCTGAACAACAGTACTAAAATCATTCCCCACCACACTTTTTTCTGCTAAAAAGGCTCCTGACACAAGGACCACAACCTGTAGGTTATGGCAATTACAAGGAATAATGGAGATGGTTTAGGATTTTTCCTTTTTTTAAAATGGAGCCAGAGCAGTAGGCAGAGCTGTTAATCTCGGAGCACACTTCCAAGTCTTCCCCCAGGCTACACAAGCCCAGCCTCACAAGTAGTGCGAGAAGCTGGATGTGGAGTGCCAGTGTTAGAAGCATGCCCTGAGCTGGATGCAGGAAAGCAGGCAGCAGCTGGAGCTGCACCATGTAACATCTCACATCAGTTAGATGATACTTTTGCAGTTTTTCACAGTTGTTTCTAATATGTCAAGGATTTTTTTCGATGAATACCTACAAATATTCTGTCTCGTAAGGTGGGCTTCCTTCAACTGTATCCCCTCTTCATAATTCCAGTGAATTTTCTTTTTCAAATCTGAAACCCCCATTTTCTACATGGAAACAGGACATTTTGCTACAGTGCTTTGGTCTCAGCACACTTTTGTTCAATCGTAGATGTTTCACATGGGTTTGCTTTCCCAGCTTTGATTGTTTAAGCTCCTTTCTCCATCAGGTGATTCATTCCTTTACCATGAAAAGCAATTGGGCATATGACAAGACAGCCTTGCAAGATACTGTGTCATCAGAAAGTGGCTTTCATGCTCTTCCTAGCCTTCGAAAAAGAGCAAAAATATCCTGAGCAGAAGATAACGTGAGAAGGAAGTTAAAACAATTTTATGGGTTGTTTTGCTTTTCAACATCTCTAATTCATTTCTGCATGATTTACTCAGCAAAAACCAGGCAGGGACAATGGGTGGTGAATTTGGAAGACCCAGGACAAAACATGCTGTCTGTAAGACTTAGAAATGCAGATAAGAGATGATACTTGCTGAAGCACTGAGATATATTTTTCAAGCTCAGAAGTAGACATGGACTCTGTATGGAAAGCATCCTGGTCTCCTTTCAGAGATGAGGCACAGAGATTTACAACTAGGGCAGGCAATCTGGGTGTCCTTTAACACTTTGGTATGACATTGTGAGGCAGCGTGTTTTCCATCGTGATCACAGACAGCCTACTTCCAAAAATTAGTCAAGACAGAGGGAGCACAATGCCCTTCTGGAAGGCAGAAAATTAGGACATGGAGGGCTTTCAGGACAGCTGAGCCCAGAAAGCAGGTTGCACTGAAGCCTTCTCAGGCATCCACAAAGAGCTGTTCTGTGGGACCGGTGAGAGCTCAGTCCAGGTCTCTTGCGTGCTGAGGTGACTGGGGAAGACTTGACTGCTCAGTAAAGCACACAGAAGACAAGTGGATGATCTCTGCCTATGCAGGACACTTGAAATCTACACCCTGTCAGACTGGTGGTCTGTGCATGACAGATTCCTCCAAGGTAAACCCAGGTTTGACACAGCCTGCAGGTAATCCCTGTGTTGTGATCAGAAGGGGAAACCCCATATTCTTCATGAGGGGCTCGCTGTGGGTGTGCAATAGTACTGCTCTGTGTGTACAAGAGGGGCCATTTGCAGGACTTCTGTCATCAGGCAGCAAGGTGACCGACTGGCATGCAGATCCACAGAGCTGACTGGGCCTGAGTTGGCCACCAGGCATTTCTTAAGAAAAGTTTCAGCTCCTATCAGTTATCACTGGCCTACTGATAATGGGGTCATTTCAATTTGCATTAACAGAAGATCCTGTTTAGATTTAATTACAGATTTCCTTCTCTCATGCCTGTGGTGATGGGGACAGATCATTCAGGGATTTGGGGAGTAGGTCAGAATGTGGATGTTGAAGCGATTTTTGCATCTCAGACACACCCGTTACAGCAAATAACTGAATGCTCTTGGGCATGGTCCCTGTTGCTGAAATACATGGGCTTTAGTTTCTTCCTCTGAGGAGCTAATTCATTTCTCACAGAAAAGACGGATATTATCATGTGCTTTTAGCACTTATGGATGCTTTATTTTAAAATGCTGGTCTTCCCAGAAGCAATACAACAACCCTACAGAAATCCAGCCTGGAGTGTTTAAAATCTTCTAGGGTTAGTGTGTCCATGACTGATGGCAGATACTGTCTGGTATGTCCAGCTGGTATGCCCAGGTAGGATCAGGTAGGTGTTTATAAACCAGCAAAAGTGTTAAGTACAAGCAGCCACAGTACAGTAAGTACCTGACAAAGAGCCACACAGACTTCCTGCAACAAGAGAGAAAGATAAATGCACCAAAAAAAAAAAAATTACAGACACTGTAAAAAAGCTCTATTGTTATTAAAAAGTAGCAGAGCATGTAAGCTTATAATTGTTTGCCCTAGTCAAAGCAGAATCCTTCCTTCCTGTTGCTGGCAATATGATCACGGAGTCCATCCTTGGCAAGAGTTTGACACTTAATGGCTCTTGCCACCAAAGGTTTTGTGGTGTAAACACATAAGAACACAGAGCAGAAAAAATGAATACTATCATCATTTTACAGGTGGGCAACTGAAGCCTGAAGGGAAGAAATTTGCTTGAAGTCATGTAAGGTTCATTGTTAGTCCTGTCAGTGCTCTTGGTCTACGCCACTTCTCCATTGTTTTGTTCACACAAACCCTGCAGTGCTCCTTTCAGAATACTATTCCCAGAGGTGAATGCTCCGTGTGGGCAGGGACATCTCTCTGATGTGAAAATGCTCGAATTTAAATGGAGACAAATCTTCACAAATTAAAAAAGCCATAAGCACCTGCTAATTGTGCTTGGTTGTGCAACAGTAAAGAAATGCTTCTCTCTCCTCAGGAGGGAAAAAACCAATTGATCCATTTTCTGGACATCTGTCTGCAAGGTCCATCTTTCATCTTCCTATCACATAGAAGCAAACTGAAGGTTGCTTTCCTTTTACAAAGGCACTACAAGACTACTGCAGAAAGGACAGTGTGTCTTGGGAGACACTCCTGCCAGTGTTAGTGGAAAGGGACAAAGAAAATGAGCCATAAGTGACTCTCACACCATCAGCCTTCACCAAATAATCTATAAATAGCTTTAGAAACAGCTGTTCCCTCACCACAAATTGACTAACTGAAGAATTTACTCATAAATGTCTTCTTTTCCTCAAAGCTTCAGCCAAAACTAGGGAAACAGAGAAATGACGTCACTTGCCCTGAGGCTCAGTGGGTCCACCTTACTTTGGTCCAGGCAGAAACCCCTCAGTATCCATCTGGTGAGGAGAGTATGGCAGAAAAATGGTTTGATGAAGGGCTGATAAAAGAGCACCCAGGGGGAGAGAAACAGGTGCTTAAACTTTCAGCCTTCCTCCCTTTCTTCTTCATGAGGAGGGAAGAAGGAGACATTTGCCAGCATGCACGTAATTGCTGCTTTCTCAGAGGTGACAGGTGAGCAGATTCATAAGGAAATGTACCCCAGGGCCAGAACAGTGTTTGCACCCAGATTGGTTCATCCTGCTCTTCCACTAAGTTTGCATACACACCACTCTACACTTGCAACACGTTTCTCTTTTTCGCTTGCGCTGTTTCTCCCATGATGTTCCAGCACTAGTCAGAATGATCTTATCTCCATGGTACTCCAGGTGTAAGTAACCAAGTGTGCGTGCAAAGAGAACGTTTTACCTACCCAAGAGAGAAGCAGAATTTTTTTAGGTAGCCAGATTTCTGGGTCTGGAAAGGAAAAAAAAAAAAGACATGAATAACGTTGAAAGTCAGTTTTCTGACTTCTAGGACACCAAACATTGAACAATTTGTAAGGGTTTGCACTCTAGCAAAACGGAGCAAGAGGAAGTGGAGAGCCTGAGACACAGGAACTGAGTGATACAAGGAACCCCTGGGGCTGAAGGACTCAAAAATTAATCTAATGAAACAAGGAGGTCTGCAGCTTGAAACAAAGAGATGGAGTGTGCCCTGCCAGTGCAGGTGTAAGGGGAGCAATGCAACTTTTATTACCTGTTTCACCATAGCTATCTTTTGGGTGGCAGAGCTGGGGCAGTTGTAGACCTTCTCTCTTTCCTGGCTGTGGAGAAAAACAAACACCAACAGAGACTGCAGCTAAATCAGCTCATTGCAAGTGCTTGTTAATGAAAACAATAAAGCTACAGCATGAGGAGGAGCTGCAACCTAACAGATGCCTTGGTTGTGGAGAAGTTTCTTACTGTTTCCCATTACTAAGGCAATTGCATTAGAAAGTATCTCACAGCAGCAGCATAAAAGGTAAAGACTAGATTTATGGAAAAGCCAAGCAGTTCCTTTGGGAGCTTTGTAAGAAATATTTAATTTCTCCCTCCCCCCCATTCCCTGAGTCTTATATCTGACCTTACTACACTGAACATATTTTGGTTTCTTCTTTCTAAAAAGTACATGTTGCTATGTTTCATTTTGAACCTCTCTTTACTTTGCTTTGAGTAGGCAGGAGCACGGACCTCAAGAGCATGGTGTCTGGGGACAGCTTTCAAAAAGCATCTGTCTCCAGCAGCCCCCTAGGCACTGGAGCACCAGTAAGGATTCCCAGAATGCCATCAGCCTTCAGGAGCAACGGCAAGGACAAGGAGAGGCATACACTGAATTTTACGGCCAAGCACTGATGTCACTTGGCTGTCTTAACAAGATCAGGATTTTGTTTCTTGCCAACTTTTACTGCCAGGCTGCTCAAACTCCCTCTTCCACCCAAGCACATGCCTTTTATCTTGTGCATGCTTTTTCATCTTCCCCTCCCTTTACCTGCTTCCTGCTCCCAAGGCTTCTATCGGAATCTGCAATTCCTTTGATTTCCACCATGATCATTTCAGGGCTGCTATGTTATACACCCCTCTGCTGCATGTTATCCAGCCATCTGGAGAGAGCCTCAAACTTCTTGTGGTGGGATATTGTACCTTCTCATGTGTTTGTAAGCACCTAAATTGGGAACCCTTTTTACTTGGTGCGCTTTCATAGGAATTACTGCATGGAACAACTGAATTGATGGGTTCATCCAGTCTTGGATAAAAGGCAAAACTAGGCAGCTCTGAAGCTGCCACACAGTGGTAAGAGAACATATCAACAGCATAGAGCTAACACTATTTAGATTGTTTTATTGCAGGAAGGTATTAGTGTTACTGGGTTTCTCCCATCAAACGTGCTACCATGGCGGCAAGGTAAGATCTGCTATTGCCTTCTCTGATGACATTGCCTGGTGGAAGCATCACAGTAATTAAAATATACCTGTAGTGCCCCTCAAGTGTAGGGATAGCTGTACTATTGCAAGCAGTAGATTTACTCCAAAATGCTTGTTGTTTTAAACTTTGTATTATAATTCAGCCTCTGTTCTTACAGTTAATGCAGTCCATACATAACGTCATTGCACAGCGCTTCTCTGAAGAACACAGAGCACAAAATTGAATCTCAAACCACTTCAGGGAGCTGAAAGAGGAGCTTTTAATCTGGGCTCATGGTTCCTGCTGGCACATTGTACTTGGAGCTTAATTCGGGAGTGATTGCTAGAAGGAATACTTAACCTCTCGTGTGTTCTGGAGTTGGAGGATTTCTGCATTGCTGTGCAGTTGGGAAATGGGAGAGTCAGAGTGAGAAGCCCAGTGCTGGGCTCTGTACTTAGAGTGGTGTTTTGAAATTCAGAGATCCTGTGTAACCTTGTTACTTAAGGGAAACTACAGTCTAGAAGTGAGGTGAAGGGGGAGCATGGTTTAAGTGTCACTTGGACTCTGGCCATGGAGAGAGCACTTGCTCTGAAAATAAGTGTGTAGCTGCAGGCTTTGCTGCTGCTGTTCAAGCTGCTGCTTTCACTTCTTATTCTGAAAAGTAATGTTATGAACCTGTTACAGGTTATTAGGAGAGAGAATTGAAATTAATATCCAGGGCATGCCGTATGACTTTGGTCTACTGGGTAAAAGATAAGCTACTCCTGGAATCTGCTGAAAAATGAGATGGGACTTTCCAAATCTAAATTTCATTTACATTTCTGTGGTTGGGTGATTATGTGACAGAAAAAGAAGCTGTCCTACATCAATATGAGGTGCTTGTTTGATGCTGCATAACCCATATTAACTTATAATCAATAGCATGTGCTTCACGTATGGCAGATATGGAAACATTCTGGATACTATAAAAAAGAAACCCAGAACAGAGGGCATTGCTAATACTTACGACCCAGTTAGTTCAGGGTTCTCGAGCTGCTTGTGCAAATGGCTTAATTTTATCTGCATGTCCTTAAAAGTTCAAAAGAAAAGCAAACAATTTTAGGATTAGTCCATTCGTCTGGTGTGCAATAAAAGTCAAATCGGAGCTTATTAGCATGAGATCAGCACCAGTGCTGCCCTTGCAGATATTATATTCTGCTCTCCCAAACTGGCTCTGATAGAAATCTGCAGGAATCTGCCCTCCTGGTATTAGTTTTATATTGCAGTAACTTTCTGGATGACTTATGTTCCCAATTATACAAGGTTACTTGTTTTAAAAACACACTCGCTGGTTTGCAGACTATGGTCTGCAAAACTTCTAACCCAAAACTTCTCAGTGTTGCATTATTTTTATATCCTGGAGACTAATGGCAAGCCTACTCTCCACACCCTTCCCTGTGTTGGATTTGACTCTATTGCATCTCTGTTTGATACCCTTGTAATTACCTTTGTAAAAATTATTCTAGAATGGTGATAGTCGGAAAAAGAAAGAGCATATACTGTGATATGCAATAAGATGTCATACCTTTAAGAGTTTTTCTTGTTGTATGACTAATTGTCTTCCTTCCAATATTCTGTTTTTTTCCTAAAAGCCAACAAAAACAAATACAACTTGTTAAGGGAAAAGTTTTAATATTAAAACTACAGTTGGTTAAATTTTCAGTGTAAAGACACTACTAAAAAGCTACAAGCCAGGATTTTCTATCCATCAAACATTTATCAGACGTGAGGATTATGTGATCACACTGTGTGTTTGACAGTCTTTCTTGCCTCAGAAATTGTGGCTGGTATCTGTTTGGTAAAAATAGGCAGCAGGATAGAAAACAGAAGCTGAAGTCTGTGTCCATGCTGAGATAAATGCCTTGAGGGTGGCTATAGCTTTTATCAGTCTCAGAGGATCTACACAAGCAAGCTGCCTGTGACCACTGGGAAGGCATTTTTTCATTATCATCAGGAAGTAATGCTCTGCAGTGCCTGTGTTACGTGTCAGACTGGTGTGACTGGCAGCTCACTGGGGATCAGTGGTGCTGCAGAGTCACCTGCAGCCCTGCTTAGCCGTGCCTGCGTGAGCTGATGCTGAGGGGATGGTGGTGGAGGGACAAGTGCCTGTGCAGTCGTGGACTTGGGCAAGATGCCACACATCAGCCAAGCGTCCTGGCTCTTCTGTCACTGCAAACACAGTGCAGGGCTCGGTAACTTGTGGGATCCAGAACACCCTGAGCAGAAAAACATCCTCAGGAGTTGGGGAGTGTGGGAAAGGCCCGGGGGTGGTGGGACAGGAGCTGAGTGTGAGCCCCCAGGGTGCCCTGGATCCGATGGAGAGCAGCACCTCCCACCCCTGTGGGCAGAAGTATGGCCAGTAGGTTGAGGGAAGGGGGAAGGGGTTCTCTTCCTCCACTTGGCACTTGTTAGACCACACGTGTGGATGCCACATTCCCCCTGGTACCTGATGGATGTCACTGAACTCTGGTAAGGCTACAGAGTGGCCAGAAGGATGGAAAGGCTCTGTCCCTGGGGTTTTTACAGCCCAGCTGGATGCAGCCTTGCATGCCATTCTCTGAGCTTTGAGTGGGAGGTCAGACCAAAGACACCCCCTGCCCCAGTCCCTTCCCACCTGAAATATTCTGTGATCTCATGATTCTGCTGACTCATAAATCAAGATGGCTTGATTTATGGAGGCCTTTCCTACATAGAAGTGTTGCTTTTCTGTAGCTTTGCATGAAATCACAGACATAGGCACCATTTCGAAACTTTGCTGTAGATTTTGTTATGACACGTGCTTGCATTTAATTGTTTTGTTGGGAAAAAATCAACTGTTTCTACTGCACAAAAAGAAACAATCAGCCAGTCAGGGGGAGGGGAGGAGGCAGGAAAATTAATTTGTAAGTCAAAACAGTCTATTTTGTTTAGCACTGCACTTTTTAAAAATCTTATGATGATTGAAAGAATATGGAAGATTTTTGTTCTAGAAGGCTAATTTAAATCCCAGCTGTGTATTTAGAAACCTAAGGCACCTTCCACGGGAAGGAGAAACCAAGATGCCAGCTACCCTCATGCTTGTATTTGTTCCTGTGGTAAAACACGAGAAGAAAACCCGTTGTCAAGAAGTCATGGTTGTGTCCACAAAAGAGGAGATTAGGAAAATGTACAGTTGAAAACTGGTCAGTAACCAGCTGATATTTCTGACAGAAAGGTGGACTGTGTACATCTTTTTGTGGATAACTGCATGCCTTTGGACTAAATAATTTGGGATCCACCTTGATCAGCATTAGAAGAACCCTCAAAAACTCAGTAAGCCACAAACTCGAATCTGCTGTGACTCATCCAAAAGTCTGTTCTCAAGACATCCTTGCACTCAGAGACAGCAGTGACGGGGGAGTTTTGTCATGCCAGTGACAGCCAGCAAAATCTTTGCTGTGCCAGAGTCTGGACAGAGCTGTGCATCACAGAGCTGCCCTGACATGATCTTCACTGTTCCAGGGCAAGTCTAAACTCACAGTCTATTTTTAATAATTTTATGGTTGACCCTCACACTCTTTCATCACATATCATACCTATATCTTTCTTCACAAGACTATTTTCATACCTTTATAAGTTTCTTATTCTTTTCTTCCAGTCTTCTCAATGGCTCCTGCAAACACTCCTGTGAATAAAAAGGGTTAGCAGTGGGTGAGGGTGGACAGAGCAAGACACAAGGCAGTCACAGGGTTAGTGAGATGAGAGACCAAACACAAGTGTTGATGTAAGTTTTGCATGTCTCAATACCTCACTGTAAATATTCTTAATATTAATTATGCCATTTGCTTTTATTCCTTTCAGGAAAAAAAAACCCAAATCAAATCCTTCCTATGCCAGTTATTTGGGTTTGTTTTACAAACAAGAAGATGGAGGAAGCATGTGTATGTATGTGTGTGTCCATGAATTCAGCCTACAACCCATACCTTACAGCAGTTATACATAGAAACCAGTGGAAGAGTCAGCTAAACAGGAAAAACATCCTCCTGCTTGCTTTTACCAATAGCAGCAACTCTAGTCTCTGGCGTTCTCATGCTTGTGTCTAAACTGAAAAGCTTATAAATGAGGACCTGGATTTTTCCTTACACGTGTAAAACACCTGGCGTGCCAAATGCTACCCCTGGCTGAGGACCCTGCATACCACAGGTTAGTTCTGGTTTTATTACCAGCCAGTGTGCCTTCCACCCACATTCTTCCTCTGAAAAGATGTTCTTGCTCAAGTGAACCAACCCTTGAGAAAAGGGAGTGTCAGGACATTGTTGGGCACCAAGTAAAAATGTGCAAACAAAATGTGTGCTACAGAATTTGTCAAACGATGAATAACAGAATAAGTTATAATTTGACCACTTGCCTTCAAATTACTTGTGCCCTCTGAACATAGAACATGTTGATGCTTGAGAAATTTATATTCATGGAATACAGCAATCTAAAAATTGAAATCAAATATATGTTATGAAAAATTAAAAAAAATACACATTATAAAGAAAAAAAAAATGCAGTGAAGAGTTTTTCCTCCATTCTCTTTATAGAAAGATTCTTGATTCTTTAGACCTGTGCATTTCTGTTCAGAAGAAGTGACAGAAAGTTCCATTGTGAAGACTAGTTATGAAATAAACTTGCACAAAAATGTAAAAATTTCTAATTGTCTTTGCAGGAACAGCCATGTTAGTTATGCTTCCTGTCAAGAACATGATTTTCAAAACATGCCTGAAACATTAAGATAACAATAGGTGTCACTTAACAACACTGGAAAATGAAGGCTGTTCTCAAGGTAAGTCCTTAAATACTTTAAAATGTATTTGGCATTATTTTCCAGTCTTTAATTGTCAGGAAATTCACAGTATTTGGAAAGTACATAATGTTCATGAATTCCTTTAGTGCAGTTAGCTAAAGCAGAATATTGCCTGGTCTCAGAAGTTGTCTTTTGACATGGTGCTGTTGGTAAATATATTTGTGTGTGATTGTATGTATTCTCTGTCCCCATCTCTGCCCAAAAGCACATGAAACAGAGGATGAAAGCCATTTTGAATCATTTGGAAAAATTCTGCCAACTGCAGTGAGACCAAGGCAGTATAAATGACTTGCCCACATCTTCACCATGAATCAGCTGCAGGCATTACAAGGTGGTTGGGGGTCCTTGGTTGCAGACCCATTAGCAGTCCCCATCCTACCTCTTTTGTCTGCCTATCCAATTCTTTCTTGCCCACTGGAGAAGTAGCAGCACCTTTCTGTCCCATCTTGGTCCTTGGGGACACAGGTGATGTCTGAAAACTACAGAATTAGAGTGTCAGGTAAAGAGTTACAGCTTGGGCCACCGTTCTGGTTGCATGAAAACAGGCAAGGCAGGAGAAAGAGCATTAAAACAGAAATCCAAATTTCACCATACCTTTTGCATTTCATTCCTGCTCCCCTGTGCTTTATCCTGTTACATGAGACGATGATAAAACAACCTAATTAAGCCCTCTAATGTAACTCCAACTTAATCCTATTTTTGACCAATGAATGTTTTTGATGATCTTTCCAAAACATTTTATTGCATTCACATTTTTCTGCACTTTTTCATTGTTTAACTCGGCTGAGAATTAGGTGCACCAAGATATATAAGGAACAGCCTTATCTCACATTTATTTTGGTTGAAAAGAAAAAGGAAGTTGACAAAAGGTCAGAAAGAAATTGTGTTTTCTTGGTGAGATTTGAGGGGTCTGAGAAGTGCCTGTACTTCTGCTCAGGCCTACGTTACACCCAAAAGTGTCTGCCTCAAAACCTTGTTATGCTAAGTACTCCAAAAGTTGTTCTATAGAATCGTAGAATCACAGAATCCTAGAAAATGCTGAATTGGAAGAGACTCATCAGGATCACTGAATCCAGCCCCTGGCCCTGCGCAGGCCACCCCATGAGTGACATGTGCCTGAGAGCACTGTCCGAATGCTTCTTGAACTCTGTCAGGCTTGGTGCTATGGTCATTCCCTGGGGGACTTGTTCCAGTGCCCAACCACCCTCTGGGTGAAGAACCAGCTTCAGGCCATTCCCTCAGGTCCTGCCACTGGTCATGAGAGTGAAGAGACCGGTACCTGCCTCTCCTCATCCCCTTACAGAGATGTTGTAGACTGCAATGACGTCTCCCCTCAGTCCTTTCTCTTCTCTTCTGAACAAACCGAGTGACCTCAGCCACTCCAGACCTTTCACCATTCTGGTGGACCTCCTTTGGACATCTTAATGTCTTTTTAATATTGTGGTGCCCCAGACTGCCCCCAGCACTCGCGGTGAGGCCGCCCCAGGGCAGAGCAGAGCAGGACAGTCCCCTCCCTTGCCTGGCTAGGGACGCTGTGCCTGATGCCCCCGGGTGGCCCTCCTGGCTGCCAGGGCACTGCTGACTCATATTCGGCTTGTCATCAACCAGGAGCCCCTTTCTGCAGCCCTGTTTTCCAGTATCTCATCCCCCAGTCTCTGGACACAATCAGGGTTGTCCCATCCCAGGTGCAGAATCTGGCACTTGCCCTTGTTAAACTTCATATGGTTGGCGATTGCCCATCTCTCTGATTTCCTGAGGTCTCTCTGCAGGACCTCTCTGCCCTTGAAGGAGTCGACAGCTCCTCACAATTTAGTGTTATTTGCTTTCTGCTTGCTCTAGAAGACAGAATAATGAGGGAATTTGCTCAGGTTGCACTCACCTCCTGAAATGTCGCTTTTCATGGAGAGGCTGCTTGTTTTCATCGAGAAGTTTGGAACCCATCTTGCTGAGATCTGTCGTTGCACTCTGTGGATGAGGTCACATCTGAAAGCAGTATCTGCCTACAAAAACATTGCACAGAAAAATCTGTTGTTTCACACAAAACACTGTGTCATGTCCCATCTCCTGCAGAGCTGGAATGAGATGCTCAGGTGGACTATATAATTTGCTCTCCCAAATTTTTCATGTCTGACAGACTTCACAGTGGGTTGTCTCTTATATGTTGGTAATACCAGATTTTTTCAGATGTTGAGACAGGCTGGTACAAAACCAATCTCATACCAAGCTCTAACAGAGCAATACAATTTATTTCATAGCACTGGCTGCCATAAAACTAGAAAATGCAAATACAAAACCCCTTGGATCTTCTTCTTGTTTTTAAGTCACAGTAAGTCTAATTTTAATTTTGCTACTGTAACTGTTGAATTTATCCCTCTTTCCATTTTCTGACGAGACATTTGGGCATAAATAGGCTTGAGGCCATCTTACAGGATATAGGGGACTCTGCCAGAAAGAACAGTCCCCATTCAGGCTTTGGCTAGGAGGTTGCCACAGGCACAGGAATACATGCCCAGGCCGCAAGGCATGCTGCAAGGGAGGAGGCTGCAGCAGCTCACTCAGCCCATGCTCAGCAGAAGGAAGTACTGTGTGAGGCTGTGAAAAAATTTTATTTTCTTCCCCTTGATCCCAAGCACAAAATCGTCTGCTGAAATTCTCTGCAGTCTTTCAAGGACAAAGCAGGCTGAAGCAAAGGAGCTTTTGGAGGTATTTCCCACGGATAGCTCACCCACCCTATTTATACAGCAAAGGACTGAACTCTTCCTCTGGCATTCACAGCAAGGATGACAGATACAAACTGTGGGAGAGATTTGGGACAGCTTCCCTTCTGAGTGCTGCAACTGCTTGGCTGCTGCTGCGGATGCAGCCTGCAACCCTGTGAGGGTCTATGGGCAGGACTGGGGGCTGTGCGTCTGGGTGTAGAACCAAAATCCCCCTGCTTGCTCCAAATGAACAAATGTACTCACAGGGTGAGAGGCAAAAGATGGGGGTGTACACAGGGTGGCAAAAGAAATGTAAGTGCCTCAGTCCGACAGTGTGAAACCTCTGACAAAAATGAAATTTTTACTAAACATGAGAACAAGATGAGAAAAAAGATAAAGGAGGGTTCACACAGCACCTCTAAAATGCAGGATAATCCCAGCTAATCTAGACACACACACTTTAAACCTACAGAGGATGACATCCCACACCTTCTAACAGGATATCACATCATATAAACAGGAAAGATGTTCACCTCAGTGTTCCCCAATCACCTGGAGTATTTCCCAGACATTGCCTATTATGGTAAAGGATAAACAATACCTTACAAGGTCAGAAACTACAATTATCACATCTCATAGGTCTAACACTGTCCAGAAACCCACAATCCTCTCTCAGCCCATCCCCGGTGACCTGGCTGCAATCCCAGGGTCACCTCTGGGTCTGAGAACGAGGCTCTCTCTTCGGCCGACAAGGCCTAATCTCTCTTCCAGCACACAGTGTAGCCCAACAAGTTTGGTGCAAATAAGTTAAATTTCCAGTGTCCTTGATGGAGGGGCATTCCCCCATTGAGATGGCAGAAGGGTGAGTGCTGTGCAGCGTGGGTTGAGCAGGGCAGGCAGGGCTGCTCCTCACATTGCCCCCTCAATCCCATCATGGCTCCCAGCCTCACTGCCTCACCTGAAGGGTTTTGCTCTCAGGGGTCTCATCCTTTGGCAGCTCACAGAGCCCGAACCCTCCATGCACCCCAAGCAAGGTGTAAAACTGGCTGATTTTGGCTTGCTATTTTTCAGGTTTGCCTCCAAATCTCTTTCTCCTGACAGTCATTCTCTCAGGTAGCTGTCCCATCATTGGTACTATTAATTCTTGCTGCAAAGGATGTATATAATTTCCCTCTTTGGTTTTGTCAGCAAAGCAGCTAGGCTGCTGGAGCAGAGATTGCTGGAGCAATCAATTTTGTAACACAGGGCTGCTTCATATTCAGGACCCAGTTCAACAAAGCACTTAGGCAAAGGGATAATGACCAGCTTGAATGGGAATAATAGTGTTTAAAGTTAATTGTGTGCTTTTAAAATTGGGCCTTATATCATGCCAATCAAATAATTAATCTACTCAATTACAAGCTCCTGCTACCAAATACATGCCCTGGACTTTCTTTACTCAAAAGGGGAAACATGAAGATAGGGCCTTGAAAAAGCTGTCAACATTCAATAGTAACACAGCAGAGACTTAAAATAATGTTGGCTTGCTCCTTGCTAACTTTTACCAAGCAGAAAATTCAGTGTGCCAGTACTTCAGTGACAATCAGTCAAGTGCTTTAATGAGCAAATGGACTATATATTAACAGCTAAACAGGGCATTTTTCTCCTCCCTTGACACAATCTCAGTGGAAACTGAAAACTAAGTATTTTTTGACATCACGAGTCCTCAGATTTCTAGTATGCATCATAGTAGCCCCACCAAAAAGGAATCTGAGTGACAGAAGGATTAACTGTGCGGGTAACAGCAGGAAAGATGGGATGCTAGCTGCAACGTGATGCACATAAAGCTGAAGGTAGTGATTAGCAGTGATGCATCCTTGTGAAGCCAGATATATTTTTACATGGGCATAGTCTACAAGCAGGATCATGCAACAAACCACCTCAGAGCTCTTGCTGATCAGCAAATTATATCTTATGCTGTACAGCTGTATTAAATTAAGCACAGAAATATCCTAAATTAAATAAACTGATGAATTTATTAACTAAGCCATGTGGTGCTTCCATAGGAGACGAACACAATGTCAAAACTTTCAACTTTTTCAACAAAACCTGTGTGATGGGCAAAACCTGTGATCCATCGGTGTTTGGCATGGTTGATACAGCAAGCTGCTGGCTCATGACAGCTTCATTTGCCATGCTGTTGCTGAGGTCTGTTTAGAGCAGCCCAGCTAGGCTGTCACTTTTCAGAGACAGTCTCTGAGGAGCTACAGATGCTAAAGTTAGATGCGGTGCTACATGCTAATGTACGAGATTCAATAACCTGGATCAAATTATTGCTGCAATCCATGTCTGGCCAGCTGGAGTTGGTGATATTTCCACTAGTCCCCAAATTAATTTCTCAGTTTAATTTTAAATGGAAGAATGATTTTGCTGTTGCTACTGATGCTGTTTTAGATTCATTGCGAGTTTGTTTTGGTGCCTGTTTGCATTTTAGAGACATTCTGAGTCTCTGCATCAGCTCCTAGGTATGGGCTAGTGTACTGCACTGAAGTCTTCTTTGGAAGTCCACTGCCGTGACTGCAAAACGGGAACCAGAGAGCTGGCTCTCATGGCAGTTTGCATGCAGTCTTTGTTGTGTAGGTGTGTGATGTGTTAGCAGGGAGTGGTTCTTTTTAGTTCAGACATCTAAAACCCGTATACAATGATGTTCAGCTATGGACTGTGAAACAAGCCTGTCTAAACTGAGATGTTGCTGCGTTGGTATATATATGCATGAATACATGCGTGTAAAAGACTAGGGAGACAACAAAACATAGCTGCCTAAGATACTTTTGGCTTTGTATCCACTTCTAAGAAGCCCTAGAGATGGAAATGGCATCCAGCCTTTCTGGAAGAAGCCATGTTTTAGCTAAAGATGTAGTGGGAGTGAAGCCTTAAGACTCTTTCCCCATAAACAGGGTGGTACAGAGGGGCAGTGGCTGAAGCAGTAATGGTGTAGGAGGTGAGACAAGAGGCCTAGGTGATTAGGAGGACGTTGGCTTGGCGCAGTTTAAAACAGCAAGAGATATTTCCTTGAAGAAGCCACGTTAGACTGCCAGCTCTGTCAGGCAGCGATTGACTCAGCAATGCACGAAACTCCGCATAGACCCCGCGCTATGGGGCTCTCCTGCTGAGCACCAGTCCTCAAGCACATTTTAGCAGTTATAGCTCAGATGAAATATGTTTAGGTTTAGTGCTCAGCTGACTCAATGGAAAGTATCAGCCTGGTCATCCCATTCATTGGCTCTCCTAAAAATATCACCAAAACAGCGTGACTGATGCAAACAAGGGAGGCAGAGTCTTCAGGCTGAGCATCCCAGAGAGATATGGCTAACCCTAACAGCTTGCTGGCAGCTGTAGTGCCAAAACTCTCCCTCCCCATCCATTCTCCCAGCATTTAGAAAATTGGAAATGCTGTCTCCCAAATGGAGGAACATGGCTCTAAGAAAAACTAGACAAGAGAGGGTTGGCTTTGCACTGCTCAAATTTCCCCATTCCCTGAATTTTGTGTGCCTCGTTTTTCAGTCTCTGTGGTGTCATATTCCTGACTTCATGCCTTTACTTCTAATTCCTTTTTCTGCTTGTGCTCCTTTACACGTTATGGCTGTCTTCTTTCTTTGAGACAACTCTGGCTCTTTACAGACCACATACTTCACTTTATGAAAGTACTGAGCTGCCACTTGCAATCCCACACAGGACAGCCCTCCCATCCTTTGGAGGAAGGTGAAATCTTGTGGTTACCACATGCAGAGGGCCTCACTCAAAAAAAGCAAGGGTTTCAACTCTTCTGTGGTACAGATGTCTGTCCCATTTGTGCAGCTGAATGGTCATTTATATTTCATTTATACAGAGATTCCTTGTTTGTGTATGGGTAAAAAACCTCCAAATCTGAGTTCATCTATGTGTCCATCATGACCTTTCAAAATTCAATGTCATTGTTTATTCAATGGTATTTTTAAAAAATTCTCTGCTATGTCCAAGTCTGCTCAGAAAAGGATGTCTGCCATGAATATTCAAGACAGTGGGTGCCTGCATTTTACTTAAAGTACTTCCACTTCTCTTCTGTTTTCCTTTGGGTTTTTTGTTTGTTTGTTTTTTGGTGGTTTTTTAGGTTAGATTTGGCAACCATGAAAACCACATGCTGACATCTGAACTGGAATAAAAATGGAGATATTTTCATGTCTGCTTGGATTACCTCTTCAACTCAAATTTCCCAGGTGCATGTTCCAGTGCTTAAGACTGGTAACCCAGCAGAACAAGACTTCCTTGCTTCTTACAGGAAAGGAGACAGAAAAAAGATAACTAACTCTAACAGATAAAGCTTTGGAGTTCCTTGCATTTACAGTTTGCTTTGCAAAATTAAGTCACACAGTTCTGCAGGAAAGGAGCTGACATGCTGTAAAATTTCAGAATACATCTCTTGCTTTCAGTGGTTTCACTGCTTCTAGTATCTAATCTACCTTTCTTGTGTCTAAGCTGCTTCCCTCTTCTCACTGACCAAAGACTTTGATCAGGTTTTACTGATTAACAGCACTGGAAAACCCAAACAGCAGAATTAGATTGTTGTTGCCTCAAAGCATGTTCTCTCCACCCATGGACAAACTTGCTCCCAAACCCAGCTGCTGCAATAGCAGAAGTAAAGGTTGCTTTCTATTTCACTCCCTGCACAGCAGTGCACAGCACAACAAACAAACTTTGTCCTTCAGACGTTGCAGCAGAAAATGTGCCATCCTGTGCTATGGGAAAGGTCCCTTCTTGATATTTAAGGTCTTCTCCAACCCAAACCTTTCTATGATTTCTATGATAAACCCTCCAGAGATTTCATTGCCAAGGTGGATAACTCAAGGCTTGAGCAGCTGTTCTCGACCACTGCATGTTGCTCTTCCGTCTTGTGGAAGATACAAGAAATATTTTTAAAACAAATCCGTGCCTCCTCTGGCTAGTAAAGGTCACCTAAAATCAACTGTGCTGTATTCTAATAGGAAATAATAACTTTTTTTTCCTCTGAGAAGGCAATTCTTTGGCTTTTCTGAAGAAGTTCAGTAATCTTTTCTGTGTTCAAATAATCTGCACACAATCCACTAAGCTTTGATTCCAAGGGAAAAACATTCAAGAAAATAGTAAAAAGACAATGCAAACAAGCATGACTATACTGAACACGTCTGGTAAGGTCTATGAACAGAGAGAAAATTTGTACAAATTACTGATGGCATGTCTCTTGTAAGCTGGGATGACATCTTGATACTGAAACTCTTCAGTCTCCTTGCAGCCTTCCTCAGTCAAGACTGTTCTGTATTTCTCACACACAAAATATTCCTGGGTTGAAAAAAGCCACAAAGGGGCAATGCCTGCTTCTGTCTCTCAAAGTCTTACTGACTCTCCTCTTCATTGCTCAAAGAGATTCTCAGAAGCAATGAAGAGATGTCTTCTGATCTGTTCTCAACAAAACACCAAGGATATATGTTTACAACTCCCATTTTCACCAGATGCAGGTGTAGTCCTCACAGAGAAGTGTAGCTGCACAGAGCAGGAAACAAGACTTAGCTGAAGACTTACTGGCTCGAGCACTTTGGTGCTGCTCATACTTTCAGCTTCACAATGAGACAGGCATTAATTACAGGAGATTGAAAGGGTTTTGCAGCCTGTGGCATAGTACATTGAAGAGATACTGGGTTGAACTTCTGGTCCTTTAATGTGCAGTTTCTGGGTTAGAGAAAGGCCATGATAACTCAACTGGCAACTTCCAAGCTCTGATGTTGTTCTGATTATAAAAACTTTCTGCAACCAGCTGCGATTTAGAAGAATGCCTTATCATGCTCATATGCTTTTGACCCTTCAGATGTTGCTGCTGTTCAGTTGAGAAAGAATCAAGTATTTCCCATCTGAAAGAATAAGATTAGCAAGGAGAGAGAAAGAGAATGAAAGACTGATAGATCAGGAGGTACAGGTCTGTTCCTCTGGTGACAATGACTTTGTCTTCATACTTGATCCCATATCCTTTCTCTGCCCCATTTTGCTCCATTGCTATCCTTTACTCTTAATCCTCACCCTGCTGTGTTGTAAGACTCTGTTTGAACACAAGAGGAAAGAACCGCACACCAAATAGAAACGTCACAAAAGTTAAATGTTATAATGACTGCATATTTGCTTGAACTTTTTTCTCTCCCTTCATGGGTCTGTAGTTAGTGGGCAACTGGGTAGAGTTCTGTTGATTTTCTCTGGAAGTGACAGTATGAATCAGGCAGTTTTCCTTGAAAAAATTGAGGAGGTTTCTAGTGTGAGTTATTGGCATGTGACCATGCCACGGCAAAAAATTACTCCCAAAATCAAACAGATGAGCAACAGATGTTGACTTAACTGCTGTACATTTTACTGCCTACCTGAGGGGTGTTTTACTTTGGAAGAAGTATGGACATGTCTGTGCCTACGGGTATGCAGCCTTGGGAGATATTGCAGCAGGGCTGCCAGCCTTTGTGATGCAAAGAGTGGACTTGGCAGTGAGGTTCCATGCCTGACAACAGCCTTCTCTACACACTCACCAGGGCCCATCTGGCAGCCAGGAATCATAGAATCACAGAATCACAGAATCCTGATCATAGAATGGCCCAGGCTGGAAAGTGACCTTAAGCATCATCTAGTTCTAACACCCCTGCCATGGACAGGGGCATCTTTCACTAGACCAAGTTGCTCAGAGCTCCATCCAAACTGGTGTTAAACAGTTTCAGGGATGGGACATTCACAACTTCCCTGGGAAACCTGTTCCTGTGCCTCATCACCCCCACAGTAATCTATTTCTTCCTAATATCTAGTCTACACCTTCCCTCTTTCAGTTAAAAGCCATTGACCCTTGTCCTGTCACTACTTGCTCTTGTAAAAGTCCCTCTTCATCTTTCTTGTAGGCTCCCTTCAGGTACTGGAAGGCTGCAATTAGGTCAGCCTGAAGCCTTCTCTTTTCCAGGCTGAACAATCCCAATTCTCTCAGCCTTTCTTCATTGGAGAGGTGCTACATCTCTTTGGACTTGCTCCAACAGGTCCATGTCCTTCCTGTGCTGGGATCCCAGAGCTGGATGCAGCACTGCAGGTGGGGTCTCACCAGAGCAGAGTAGAGAGACAGAATCCCTTCCCTCTCCCTTCTGGCCACACTGCTTTGGATGCAGCCCAGGATGTGTTTGGCTTTCTGGCCTCCAAGCTCACACTGCCAGCTCATGTCTAGCCTCTCATCCATCAGCACCCCCAAGTCCTTCTCCCCAGGGCTGGTCTCAATCTGTTCATCCCCAGCCTGTGCTGATACCAGGGGCTGCCCTGACCCAGGTGCAGCACCTTGTACTTGGTCTTGTTAAACCTCGTGATATTCTCATGGGTCCACTTCTCCAGCCTGTCCAGGTGCCTCAGGACGGCATCCCTTACTTCAGGTTGTCATCCACACCACTCAACTTGGTGTCACCTGTGAATTTTTGAGCATGCACTCGATCCCTCTGTCTGTGTCAAAAATTAAAAAGAAAAAAGGAAGACCAACCACATCCTGGGCTGCATTACCAAAAAGCACAGGCTGATCTTACCACTCTCCACACCTACATCATGAGACACAGCAGAAAAATAAGGACATGTGTCAGAGGTGAATAAATATGAGACAGGATGCAATGGATATAAGGTGCAGCATGGGAAATTCCAGTTATATGTTAGAAAACAAAACTACAGTATGAGAGCAGTTGAACTTTGGGATTAGAGCCTGTGGATGATGTGACCTCCATTTTTGAGATAATCAAACTCCACTGGACCAGGCACTGAGCAAACTGACATAAGCTGGCCCTGCTCTGAGTGACTGGTTAACACAGATGACCTCCAGAAATCCATATCCTATATCCTAGGACTATGCAAATAGGTCAGTCTTGAAAGAAAATGGATAAAGCTACATTCCTAGGGGAAGTGAAAACTTTACTTCTCAAAGGATCAAATTCTCAGGAATATTTACTGCTCCATATAACTGCTGAGGATGAGCAGCTTCATAAAAACCTATTGCTGCTTTTTGTTTGAGACAAGAGTTACTGGGTTTCACCAGTCAATATGAGAAATTTTTTTGTAGAAACCTTCCCTTTTGTCACTGAAAGGCAAAATACAGACTACAGGTTAAAGCATGAGACACATTAGGTGAAAAGTAGTCTAATTCTGACTCAGTAGCAGACTCATTAAGTAACTTTGAAGAAAATGTCTGAAGTCTTTCATGCCTTTCATAACATGTAATATAGGACTAGTATGCTATTACACAGATGAGACAAATTCAACACTGTTTTTAATTTTTGCATTTGGGTGCCATGGAAAATATTGCTGCGCTTTTTATACGATGAAAGGTATTACTGTCTTTTTAACATTGAATTGGCTGTAAGTTTTAAATGGCAGATCACTAAAAGAGTATTTCAAATCTTAACTGGTTATTGGAAAAACAGTTTACTTATCAAACCTTGAAAAGAGCTGTTAGACATTGCTAGGGGAAGTACTTTATTTTCTACAACTATTGCTTTTTATCTTGTGGAATCTTAACATGGGGATAGGACAGAACATTTAATGAGCTTTTGGATTTAAAAGTCCCCAAGCATATGCCCTTAATTTGGAAGAAAGAGAACATCCTTATTCTGAACACTTTTATTATTCATACTGAGCTCCTGGGAATGCAACATCAAGATTTTGAAATACGAGTTTGTCCTACTCTGCTACTTGTTGCATGGCCAGGTTTTGTAGCTATTCTGCTATACCACAGATAGAGAATGACTTTTTGAAATTAAATGGGGTCAAGGAATAGTTGCAGCTTTGCGTGTACCCGTGTTGCACTGACAGATTTCTGGCAGCAGATGTATAAAATGGATACAATTAATAGAGCCAGCAGTGTATTATAAAGATGATCATGATATCTCACAGCAAATTCCCCCCACATCTTTCTTCTTTTCACATGTCTTATTCTCTTCATTTATAAAAAGTTTGAGTCAATACTTTTCAATTATAAAAAGACTGCAATATACAAAAAGCATATGCAGAGTGGATGCTTACATCTCTCTGGAAGACTACTGTTTGATAAAGAGATAGAAGCATTTCAGGAGTACCAGAACATTTTCAGCCTTGCTGGCTGCCCAACTTCAGGGTTGCTATAGATATTTTACCTCTGTATCATGAGGAAAGTTCCTTCAAGGGCTCTCAGATCACATTTAGGTATTATCTGAGCAACTGAGAAAATCCTGTTGAGTGGCTGAGTGGCCTTTGTACTACAGGACAGAAATAGACCTATGTCTATATATATCCGCAAACCTATACTCCCAAGTGTTATTTTCACTTTCAGTACAATTAGTCCTTGTACTTTCACCTGTAGCCACTTACAAAAAGATACATTTTGCAATAACTGAAAATATTTAACATATGATGAACAGAATAAGAATAAATAAAACCCCAAAACACATCTTCATAAATGAACTTGATAAGTGAGATGACGACAACTGGTCCAATCCTGTCTGTGAGCTGTTTGTGGTTTATGAGCAATGGGTGGCACTTCAGGAAGCAGACAGAGCTGGGTTGCAGTAGCAGTTCCTCAGCAGCGCTTCTCTGCAAAGTCCAGGGGTCACACGGAGCGAGGCGAGTGTCCTGCTATGCTGCTGGAGAGTGGCTGGGTAAGTGCTGCAAAGGTCCTCAGCAGAGGTACTGAAGTACTGGAGACAGGCCAGGAGGAGGGAAATACTATTAATCTCAAATGAGAAGGCTGCAGATCTGGATGGAGCTTAAGGTTTCCTGGTGGGAGGTAAGATTACAGCAGAGCTGGGGCGAAACATGACGGGAGAGAAGTTAAAAGTGCTTTGGGTTCTTAGTCCACTGCAGCAGTTGTGAATGTCATATTTTATGAAATCAGTGAAAGCAAAGTAGTAGTTTAAAGAGTATTTTGGGAATCAGCATTGCAGAAAGGGCTGCTGGTCTCTTTTTACAACAGCATCCACACTTCCATAATACTTTCTGAAATTTATTAAAAGACAAGAAGAAAGTGTTATTGGTTTTGCCAATCAATCTTTGAAGAAAGAATAAGAAGAAAATTTCCATAATGATTCTACTGGCTTCCTCATTGGCTCTGATACTGTTTCATGATGAGCAAATTTTTCAGAATCAGCTCAGATGCTGATCATCTCAAGTCGCCCTCATAAAAGGTTGCCAGATCTGCCTTCACTTTGGCACTTTTAGACACCACCTCTGATGCTCTCAGGCACTCACACAGCTCAGCAATGAAATGAAACCTCATTGTGGGCCACAGCAGCAAGAGCCCAGCCAGCAGGTCAAGGACTACAGCTGTCAAGACAAGGATGTGATTATTCCGCTCCATTTACTGTTAGGCCACACCTGGGACGTGGTGTCCAGATTCTGTCTTCCTTGTCCAAGACAGACACTGAAAAATTCAAAGTAGGATAATTTCCCCTGCTGGAAATATTCAAGGCTCAGTTTGATGGGACCCTGGATAGCTCAGTCTGTAGCCCTGCTTTCAACAGGAGGTTTGACAGTAAAATCTCTCGAGGTCCCTGCCAGCCTGGATGTTTTTAAGCTTCAATAGTCACAATTGACACAGACTGGGATATGCCCATTACTTTCTGCAAAGTCATGCAGAGGTACCAAAACTAGCTCTAGAGGAGCTAATTGAAGTGCTGAAGACTCTAAGCCTGGAAAACATGGATAAATTTGATGAGGGAATGTCACTCCAACACAGATTTATCACCAACTACCTATTTAAAGCTAGCTTAGATATTTCTACACAGCATTGTGTTCTGAATTGCACACATACCTCAGGCTCACATGGCAACATGCATATCTTCTATATCCAGTGCTGTACAGAAAGACTTCCTGAATTCTAGTGTTTTACCCCTAAAAAAACCATGTGCAGGCTGCTTCCGAATCTAAAACAAAAAAGTCCAGGGAAAAAAATACTTCAGAAAAAGCACAATATAATGCTAGAACCTCTCACCAGTTTAATGAACTTCTTCCTAACCTAGAAGAGATCTCTGTTGCACAGCTGAAATGAAGTTCATGTGAGGATAATCTTAGGTGTGGGAAGGGAATGAGGTCAGACACCCACTAACATGGATAGGGAAAACAATCTGAAAATTAAGCAGAGAGAGCTTTTGATACAGAATTCATTATTTTGTTGTCAGCTCACTGAACAGAGTGAAATCTTTCATCCTAAGTGAAAATAAGGGGGAAAGAGTTTCAGCCAAAATAAGAGATATAAGGAAAATCTGGAGTGGATACAGAATAGGCGTTGCTTTATCTGCACTTACTGTGCTAAAGGTACTTAGTGGTAAATGGTGAGCTCTCTCACCATGAGGGCTGTAGAAATCATTGAATCACTTTCATTGATGATCCTGATTTGATGGTGCAGAGAGAAAAAGGCAGCAGTGGAAATTGCTACTCAGTGAGCTGATGCTTCTCATATTCATCTCAGTTGCACAATTAAACACATTAACTGCGTGCTTTATTTTCTTAATCTCCTCAAATTCTTACCATTACTGATACCAACAGGAAAGCTATTTTGGGGAAATCTTTTCTGTGAAGATGTATTTGAATTAGTGCCTAATGTGCTAACTTGAGAACCAGAAGCGATGGGGCTAAAGAGGTAGGATACTACGGCCAATCTGACCTATCCTGTTGAGAAGATAAAGGTCAGGTCACTGCCCTACTGTGGCTGTTTTGTTTCGGGACCAGAGCTCATATCTGCACAGGTGCTCACCATGTCAGGCACCCACCAAAGCCTCTCTATCACTCCTCTCTGCAACTGAGCAGGGGAGAGAAAATATAAGAAAGGGTTCATGTGTTGAGATAAGGACCAGGATGACTCACCAAATACAGCCATTACCAGAACAGACTCATCTTGGGGATATTAACTGAATTTATTACTAACAAAATCAGCAGGATTATGAGAAGTAAAAGCAGACCTTAAAAACACCTTCCCCCCCACCCCTTCCCCCTTCTCGGCTCTACTTCCTTCCCCTCTCCAGTGGCATAGGGAGATAGGGAATGGGTGTTTCTTCCCCTGCTCCAATGTTCGTCTCTTCCCAGGAGATAGTACTCCATGAACTACTCCAATGTGAGTCCATCCCATAGGCCATAGTTCTTCACAAACTACTGCAAAGTGGGTCAAGGACAGCCTGCTCCAGCCTGGGTTCCCCATGAGGTCACAAGCCCTAGCAGGAAACCTGCTCCAGTATGGACTTCTCTCTCCATGGGTCTGCAGGTTCCTGCCAGGAGCCTTTTCCAGCACAGGCCTCCCACGGGTTCACAGCCTCTTTTGGGCATTGACCTGCTCTGGCATGGGTCTCCTCCACGGGCTGCAGGTGGATCTCTGTATCCTTTTGATGCTCCATGGGCTGCAGGGGGATCTCTGTATCCTTTTGATCCTCCATGGGCTGCTTCACCATGGACTTCACTATGGGCTGCAGAGGAATCTCAGCTCTGGTGCCTGGAACTTCCTCCCCCTCTTTCTCCATGGACCGTGGTGTCTGCAGAGCTGTTCTTCTCACATGTTCCCACCCCATTCTTTTCTAGCCGCTAGTAAAACTGTGTAATAACTTTTTTTTCTTTTTCTTCTTCTTTTTCTTCTTTTTCCTCTTTTTCTTCTTCTTTTTTCTTTTTTTCCTTTTTCTTCTTTTTTCTTTTCTTCTTTTTTTTTCTTTTTCTTCTTCTTCTTCTTCTACTTCTTCTTCTTCTTCTTCTACTTCTTCTTCTACTTCTTCTTCAGTATTTTATCACAGAGGCATTATCATTTCCAATTGGCCCAGTCTTGGCCAGCGGCACATCCGTCCTGGAGCCAGCTGGCACTGGCTCTGAGAGACTTGGAGGAAGCTTCTGGCAGCTTCTCACAGAAAGACACCCCTGTAGCTTCCCCCACTACCAAAACCCGGCCATACAAACCTAATGCACCAGGGTATCTCCTACAAAATTCATTTTGTACTAGCTTACATTGGTGCTGTTTGGGTCTTCTCTCCACCATGCTTCACTGACTCCATGTGGATTTTACTAGTTGTGGTTTTTTTTACCTGTACATCTGTCATGTAGGGCTCACAGTATCACAGAGGAACGTCCTGTCAGTCAGTCTTCAGCTAAGGCTTCATTAGAGCTCCAGTGAATAATGACATAAAATATTGGGCTCTTATGCTTTTCAGTGATAAAGAAGATGTACAGAACATTAAATAGCCTGGATGAAATGAAAAGAAGGAGATTAGAAAGGGAAGCTATTTCATAACTTATTATTTTCTGTTCTGTTTTTCTACAGAGAGGTCTAAAGATCAACCAAGTACAGGGGCCCAGTGCAACACCACAGCACAGGGCACTCCAAAACTGAGTAAGAATATTTGGACTGGCAAAAGATCATTAAGGCCACAAGCAGCATGGGCCAAGATTTTCTGTGGACTCCTGTGTCAATGAAATGGAGAGAAGCTAGGAGAAAGCACATTTGGTGGACAGTGGGACAAAGGACAGCTGTGGGTATTCTTCCACAGCCCAGAACAGCAACACTTACCATAAGTGTTTCTACACCTATGGCTGGGCTGTCTAGCTGCCTTCTTAAATATTTCAACTGAACTTCAAATAGTCAAAAGTTTTTAAAAATGCATCAGTAATGAGCTTATTGACAACAAAATTGGCTTCACAATTTGGCACTGCAGATCTTACTTTAACACAGTTGTTTATCATTTGTTCAGAATGGAAACCTCCAGATTTAACAGCAAAATGAACCATTTCAACCCAAACAATTTGATGTAACAGAGCACTTGCACGCACACAGAGCCTCACTCTAATATGCACAGTGTAGCTGTGCTGATCAAGGAAAGGCTCTTGCAAACCCGTATAGTTTGAGAATGCAGTGTGGAAAAATTCCCTTGCAGTAAATTCCTCCTTTCTGACATGACAGGAGGAACCCGAATTCCTCTCTAACCCAACTGTAGTAGAAACAGCATGTATTTAATTGTGTTTATGCTAAGGTAGGAAATCATCTTCATTATCGATTAGTGTTGGCAGCAAGCTTTGCTTTCTGTACTGCTCTTAGGCAGACACTCTTAGGCTAATGCAGGGATAACACATTTCAGCTTACTAAGTTTCATAAATATCTGTATGTGTATATTCAGCAGGAAAGTGATCTTTAGTAAAATGATTTTTTCCATGCACCTGATGACAGAGTTTGCATTACCACTGCAGTGAGAAATCAGATGAAATAAGCAGTCTGGGAATGAAACAGCATTAGTAGTTGCAGTACACATTTTGAAGGCGAGTAGCAATAGACTTGTGCTGAAAATTTTTTTAAAAATATATTCTTCCTTACAGCACGCTGCCTACTCCAGCAGGCAATTAGTGAGGTTAGTACCAAGTTCAAACAAATTTTAAGATGAGCACTGTCTTTTCAAGGTGAAGGGAAGGATTTTTTTTTTCTCAGAAAGGCATATATGCTTATAGAATCAGCATGGTGCTGCATACGTGATTTTTTTCTCTGCAGTCTAAAGTCATCTTTATGGTAGGCGTAATACATCTCCTTGTCAGTCAGCTCCCCCTTCCATTTTTTTCACCCTGGTGAGAACAAGCTCCCGTAATGAGTGAATTGCTGTGCTGGATTCCTGATGAAAGGCACATCCCCTGAAAAACCTACTGGCTTGCAACAGATATGAACTAGTAAAATCCTTCAAAAAAAGGTAATATTAAAGTTGGTGATGGACTGCTAGAAGTGTGCAGTTGTTAAATATAAGTAAGACACCTCAAAAAGTCCATTTAGGCTGGAGACTGAGCAGATACCTTCTTCTCTTTTCTACGGGACTCTGCTTTGGCCTCAGTGGTTGTCACTAAAGGCAGGAGGAGGAATCAGAACTGCATACAAAAGGTATGGTGAAAGCTGGGCAAATTTCTAGTGTTATTTGTATTAGAATAGTTGGTTTCTAGATCTGGGATCCCTCCTACACTATCAAAGAAGAAATACTGCAGATTTTGATGTGGACTTAGGTTTTGCTTTGTTTTCAGTACTCTTCTGGAAGATCTGGATTCTGGTAAAACCTGAACAGAAATTTGAGGGGGTTTTATTGATATGTTATACTTCAACATGGTGCAATTTTGGCTTTTCTATAGGAGGACAATGTAGTGAGACAGACTGAAGGGGAAACAGACTTTCTCCATACCACTTTGCCTCAGGTATGTTTAAGCAAATTTGAGTAATAATGCCCAGGGACAGTAACTTGCAAAGTGGGTATTTTTTCCCCTAAATCAGGAAAAGAAACTAGGAGGAGGCCACCAGATGTATTTCCATTTTTCAGAGGAGCTGGAATTTATGTCTCTGCTATGCAAAGGTGTCTGAAACGAGGAACTGCAAGTCACATTTTACTCCCTGTACTTTTCCGAAGTGTTCTTTCAGATGTGTCACAGGCAGTATTTCTCACTCATAGGACACCTTGCACTGCCTGGGTGACAGCCACAAATCACAACTAATCCAGAAACCAGACAGAGTCATTTTAAGAAACCTATAATCTATAAAATGTTTTTGGCTGATATTGATACTGAGTGTTTTTCCTTTTGTAGATAATTAATATCTTTCTATTAAGGTGCTTGGAATAGTGAGGCACGCTAGAAATATGAGGCAAAAATAGGATTTTGTTGGTAACAGCTATAAGTTAGTCACTCTAATTACATACTGCCTTTCAGTTCTTCATATTAGCAGCTGATCTTTTACTCAATAATAAACTGCAAATAACCTGTCACAATTGCAATTTAATAACTCATCATCCAGTCATACGTACTAGGCCCAGGCCCACAGCTGGCACTAGGAGGGACTCTGAGCAGATCAAAAAGCAGGCTTTCTGTAAGGAGCACAAATTATTATGAATGATGCCCTCCCTGATTCTAGGTAGTCCACATCAGTTCAGTGTTTTCAGGACCATCACTCAAGCTTTACCCACAACTAACGAACAGTCAGGTTACCCACAGTGAATTTAAAGTGTCCAGGTGGATCTTATTTTTTGCTTTCTGCCTCTTACATAAGTGAAAGAGAAGAATATTTTTCTAGAAGACCCAACCACCACACTTGCATAGCTCCTGCCACCCCATATAGTCCCCTTTTGAATCAGCATATCCCTGAGTCCTGGCACAATAAATGTAGACAAACAAGACACCTGTGTTGCCATGGTTATTCTGTGTACAACTCTAAGTTTGGAACAGCTGAAAAAATCACTAAAAGCATGTATTATGCCTGAGCATAAAGGGCATGGTTCTCTTTCTTCACGGACCTTTCACACAATCCAGACTAGAGGTACCTTGTTGCTAATCAGTCTCAGGACAAGTAGCCCTTGAAATCCGGCCCAGACTCTCATTTATTATTAAACAACCTTGGCCCTTGAAACTGTTGCTGTAATGCAAACTCAAAGTAGGTGATGGTTGAATCCATGTGCTACAGCAGTGCTATGAAAACACATTATCACACTTCTAGATTTTTACAGTATTGCTAAAACTACCAGCAATTACTCAAAACTTGTAAAATACATGCATTTCTAGTATTTGTGTTAAAACCAGAGATGCTCTAAAATAATCACATTCTGCCACCAGCTCAGCACATTACAGTTGAAAATATAAACATACCAGTCTGGAATCCCTTATACATGCTGTTGGTAAATCCTGGGCAAAATTGCATCAATTTAGCAGGGAAAATTAATTACAGTGATTTATTTTAAGCATTCTATACCTATTTAGATCTTGATGCTAACTACAAATTAGAGACCAACAAAAGTAATGAGGGTGTTTATCGCAGATCATACTCTGTTATTTCACTATTTGTTTTAATCCTGGATTAAAGGATTGATGATTTGCCAACTGCAAGCATATGGAAAGAAGTCAACCTGAAAAACTCTAATTTGTTTTCACTTTTTGAGAAAACAACAGTGTTATGTATCAACAAAATTATATAACTTGTATGTTATGTAATTATTATATTGCATCAAAAATATATATCAATATTCAACATTAAAATATTACTTATGTTTTCACTTATGTTTAAGTATGTATTAACTTATTGTATGTATCAAAAATATTGTATCATTTAAAAACCCACATACAGATGCTACTTGAAGGTCTTAAAGGTACCTTAGCTTTCTCTCCACGGGGACATATTCATTCTAGAACAAGACCTAGAAGAAGCCAAGACAAAATACTAACTTGAGAAGGCACAGGTCTTGATTTAAGGATGTCTTAGCTTTAGTTCTGGATTTGCCATGGAGTTTTCAGCTTTTTAGCTGTATGTCTTTCAGCAGAGCTTTGAGACCAGCTTGCAGAAAGGTATTAGAGAAGAGCAAAGCATTACTATTATGATCACCTTTTAATATTATCGAAACAGTTCTTTAGCTGTCAGCCACTGTTAAAATTGCAAAATGCAAGAAGACAATTTTCATCACATACCAGTCTGTTGTGAAGTAGCACAGAACAGGACTTCCCTTGTGCTTTTTTAACCAAATGTGAAGCAATCGGATGCAGTCAGTTAAAATGTTCTCATGTGAGATTACATTTTAAAGTTGTATGTCTATACTGTTGTTTTCAAAACTAATATACTCAGATGTAATCATGAGTTCTGACAGAAACATGTTAAGCCTGCAGGAGGGCAAAACTGACCTTGCACAGGCTCCTTACAGAGACTCAGTCCCACAGTAAGGTATCTTTCACCATGCCTACACCTCACAGTAACCATCATTGCTTGATGAGCTTTGACACTGGCATGGCCAATAGTTTTTTAATTAAATCTCCTAGTTTCCCTCTGCTAGCACTGTACAGCTGTAGTGGTGGCACCATACCCCGAGATCCAGGTATTGAGCTAAAATCTTGGCAGAAAGCAGAGCTGAGAAATGGTGCTGGGCTGTAGAGTGAGCTTTATTTCATCCTTTACACTTAGGTGTCTCTGACCACATCCAAACCCACACTTAGTTACAATCTAGATCATACTTTGCTCTTGTTCTGCCCAGTTTTCTCAAAACACTCTTTCAAATCATCCCCTCCACTCTGGGGAAAAACCTTTCCAGGCATGCATCTTTGTGAACTGTGAGGCTCACATCTGTGTGTATAGTTTGCCATTTTAGGCAGTAGTATAAAGTACTGCTCAGAAATGGGAGGATTTGAAGACCTCTAATGGCTAAGAAGTAGCTGCAAGGTAAGGGACACTGTGGTGCAACTAAAAATCTTCCCAAGGTTGTTTGCTCGTGGGCAGCCCTACCCTCACACAGCGCAGCCTCAAGGTTATTGTTTTGTCATAAACTCAAAGAAGGAAGTAAGGCAATGACTCTAAAGTATCAGGTCTTTTGCTTTTTGTTCTTAGAGCTGATGTAGAATGAAGATCCAAGAAAACAACACTTGAAGAGTGGAGAGAAACTCTAATCTGTAAGTATACACAGAATGAAAAAAAAGCCTTGGTTTGCAAAGTTCTTGAAAGAATGTTTGCAAGTTTGGGTGGGGGAAGCATTCAATGATCTACTTGTTTTATTTTGAACCCGTTTTCATCACAAATGTTTTCTCACTGTGTTTTGTAATTTCCTAGTAAAGGACAGCATTGCTTCATTCTTTTCCATATTGCTGCCCTGTAGTTTTACACTGTCTTCTAAAATTGGGAGGCAGTGCATTTTGTTTTCATTCATCTTTGTGTGTGTGTTTGATACCACCTAGTCTCTGTAAGGACCAGAAGGGTTTGTTCTCTCTGTTAAGATACAGCCAAGGAGGTAAATAATGATTTTTAGGAACACTTCGTGGTTTCCATTTTTTTATGTAAAAATAGTGACAATCTCCAATGAAAGAGGACTAACTCAGCATGCTTTTCCATCCCATTTGTTCTTCAATGGACTGAACTGAAACCACAAAATATCAGTATAATGTTGACACAGCCTGCAAGACATGAGCCATTGTGCTACTGAATGAGTTATGGGAATCGTGAAAAGTTGTTTGAAAAAAGTCGATGTCTAAATGTAAAAATGCACTTGGTATTTAATATTATTTTATTTGTAGTGTTTTCTGTTAAGCAGGTTCTTATACCTCAAGCTTCAGGTGTGTGTGGTTATTTTGAAATAAAAGTAATTCTGCAATTATTCTAGTGGCATAGCCTACATTACCACAACACATAATGGACAATAGAACAAAATGAAATGCAACTACAGTGCCCTCAGCAGAAAACATCTTTGAGACTAAATGAGGATTCTGTGAAACAAATGGAGATTTTAAACAGACTTTTGTTTAAAAGTATTTGTATTTTGCACTTCCCCCAACCTAGTCTAGTTCAGTGCAGAAATGTCAGTTCTGACAAACACTCATTTTTCAATTTATTAAGTCTGATGAAAATAGAAATCTTTCATTTGAATTGAACTTTTTTCTCCTCCAAATTCAAATGAAACTTCTCAGTTGGGTGCATGCAGGCAGCAAATGCTTCTTCTGCAGAGCCCAACTGTCAGAACACATGAAAATCTGTGTGAAGCCTGCCAGTCTCTCAGCAGACGTGTATGGGGGGATAAATTTTGCAAACACTTGTTATACAGAGTAGAGCTCACTGTTTGACAGAGATTGTAAGAGTGTCATCATTTCTGACAAATTAGGTGGGTTTTTTAATGAGTTGATATAATGTTGATGTAACATAATGGTGACTCACAGACCTGGTTGGGAAAATAGCATGCAATGAAGGGAACAAGCAAGTGACAGGCTGATCTGGATTGCTAAGTCAGGCTCAAACTAGCAATAAGCATTTTACCCCCGCCAAATACGAAGCTGTTCATCTAAAAGCCAAGTACAAGAGTAATGGCAGTTCACAGAGAAGCCACAGGTATGGCTGGGATCAAAGAAGTATCTTCTGTCTCATATCAGAGACAGGGGAAGTCAAAATTTGATAAAAGGTTTTTAAAGCTAAATACAGAGCCAGAAACACAGAAAATGCCTGGAAGCTGAGATTGTACGAATTCTGTCCAGAGGTATGGTTAATCTTTTATTCTTTCTTAGGTTTGTTTTTGGTTTCTTTTTTAAGTGGCAACATAGATACCAGTAAGATAAAAGAGAAACAAGTTCCTGGTTGGAATGAATATTTATGACTTGGAGAATTTTGACAGAGGTCAAATTGTTTTCATAAACCATAAAATCATCCAATAGTTTGGGATGAAAGAGGTCTTCACAATCATCTAGTTCCAACAGCCCTGCTATGGGCAGGGACACCTTCCACTAGACCAGGCTGCTCAAAGCCCCATCCAACCTGGCCTTGAACACAGACAGGGACTGAGCATTGTAACTGTTTATGTCCTGAAGGGAGCAGTCCAGGAAAGTCTTGCAGACTGTGCACAGGCAGTCACATAAAACGAGTGCGACGGCATTATCCACACTGACAACTGACAAATCCTGAATGCACAAGAATCTTTTTGCTGATCATATTTCTGAAAGAAACCAGCCTCTGGCCTGTTGGCAACCTACCTCTTTTGTCAGACTGAAACAGCTATTTTTGCAACTGTCCCCCAGCCCTTGGCACCAGCAGCTGCTCTGGCATCCAGATGAAGTGGTGCCCACCACTGCCTTGTGGCTGCTCAAGGCTCATGTCCGGCAGAAGTTCAGCCAATTCATGAGAGGCTTAACACAGAGGAAGACCAAGCCTGGCTCCAAGACTTGAGCAATATCACTGAACTGGCAGTTGCTGGAGGGGGTGGGAAGGCACAGAAACAAGAACAACTGTGTCTTGTAAGGTCCACATTAATTCTTTTTCCACGTGCCTCCTGCTAAATTCTGGCAAAAGGACTTGTTAGTTGCATTTCAGGTCAGTAGGTTATAGCTTTGTGAATGTCAGCACGACAGGAAACCTCATTTCACCAGAAAGCAGCATTTCCTCTGTGAAACACAGCCTGTGTTATGCTATACTCTGTATTCATCGTGCAATGATATTTCAGTGGGGTGCCTGTACTACTGGGGAACTGATAATCTCCTATCGCAGCTGCTACTAACTTTTTTTTTGGAAGATTAATGAAAATTACATCTCCTGCAGAATCACACTATGTAGGGATTTAATGATGACTGCAAAATTCTGCAGAAACCTGCATTTCAGTTGCCTATTTGCAGACAAAAATAGGTCTCTTGCTGCTCCCTTCATTGGAATGTCTGAGGAAAATATCAGCTATCTGACTTCTGCTTGTCTGTTCTTACTGCCTTCAGTTCAAGTTTCACTGCTGGGCTCCAAAGTGTGACAACAAGGGGCTCTTCCTCTCCAAATGCAGCCTTGCTGCTGGGGCTGCTCACACAAAGCCACACTTCCAGTGTGTTGCCTTTCCCACAATGACACTTTTAAAAGATTTGAACTTTAAATATGCATTTTAAATCAAAACAACATGATAATTCCACTTTTTAGAGACATGTTTTCAAACTGAAGTTTAACAACCTGCAGAAACTGATGAAGAGCTATTGCTAACCCCATCTGACTTGCATGTCAGTGAGGATGAAATGCAGTGTCTCAGAAACAAGAACAGAACTGGAAGGAACTTGCCCCATTTCTGATGCAAGAGCTGCAGTGTGCCAATCTGCAGTGACTTTGATAAAAAGCTCCTTTACTGAAACCCATTGTAATTCTCTTAATGTACTGGAATTAGTTGTCCACATAAATCTGAAATGCAAGATCAAAGAGAAAAGGTCAGCAACGCCAGCAACCTACACATCAGTTTGAGATATGGCACTTATACTGATTACAATAAGATACCTGCAGTCTTGGGTGTATTGGGATAGCTAGAGAATAACTTTTCAATGTATGAAGAGATCTTGATTACTGTAAGGGTAAGTGCTTAGAAATATTGCTAAGAAACAACATAAAAACACCTGAGGTGCATAACAGATATTCATTCTGTGCTATGAGCAAAACCAGTTTATTAAAACTGTTTCTTCTTTTCCATAAAATGAGTGGACTGCTAAAAACTTTTCCCCTTCCCAACTTTTGGCAGTTTGTGCTACCTGAAAAAATGAAAATAAAGCTGAAACACTACTCATACAAAGAGATTGAGGAACTACTTTCAGAAGTGAAAAGCATTTGAGTACTAAATGAAAAATCACAAGAACTCAGCTGGGAGAAAACTGCCTCTTATGTTGTGGGATTCACTGGTGAAATGGATGACTTACCAGAGCCAGTTTTAAATTACAGTTCAGGTAGCAGTAGCAGTATAACTGAGATAGTACAAAGCCCAGCACTGTTCAGTTTTCCTTGCTTCTTTTCTGTATCTGTAGTGTGAACGTCCTCTGGACATTTTTATAGATTCAAATGTTCTTCAGGATAACACCCTACCTGAACTCTTCCCCTCCTGTATGACCTTGTACTACTTAAAATCCTAAGAGGAGCTGCCTTTAGATTTATAAGAATTATTTTCAATATCTCTTTTAGAGAGTAGTATATTAAAAATGTATAGCATACTTTTTAAACTTGCTATTAACTTGCATCTAGCTTCTGCTCAGGCCAGGCAGGATGATTTACACTCACCCAGGGTGTGCTTTCCTAATGTTTTCTAACATCCCATTTCGTAACACCCAGTTACTACATGTAAGATATGAAATGGCCCTGAGCACGAGGACGGTACTGCCCACACTACTCCGCCTGGCAGGATCTAAGTAGGATTTCCATGGAGTCTGGGTATCCATGGTGTTTAATCCCTTGCTCAGAGAAACTGTCCATGGGGAAGAAGTTGACTGTAAAGTGTGCAAAACCCAGCTCTTGATAACAAACAAAAATTTGTAGCTTAGATAGAACAACATATGGTTGTTCTCTGGCCCTGGGAAGAACAGATTTGTGTTGAAAATAAACAAATTGATGAATGAGTAGCAGAATTCAAACAGTATCTCTGATCTTCACTGTAAGAGCACACAGATGCTCAGAAGAGAGGAGAACTAATAACACAGCACAAAACCACCACAATCATGTAATTTCTCTAAGGATCATTTCTCCCCACGTATTATTGATTCATGCTTGTTTTTAGGAGTATAGCTGGAAGTGTCTTAAGGACTAGGGCCGTTTTCTGCCCAGCCTTCTCATCCATTTTTCCCTAGGCTGGAGAACGTTTGGATAAAAGTACAGGTTACAGCTACTGATACCATCTGTGAGATTTCAGGATTATTCCTTGAGCAAGAGCCAGGTGGGAAGCCCTTCTGGCTTTTTAGGTAGGCCCTCCCATTTCTACCTTATCTTAGTCCTTCTGTATTCTTTCATTTCCAGAATATGTACCAGGAAGATTTCAGGAACGTGACTGAAGGGACCAGGAACAGCAGTGACTCCTCTTCTGCCTTTGTTCACACCAGCACCATGAGTGCCATACTGGTTACTGTCTACTCGGTGGCCTTAGCTGGAGGTGGAATTGGGTCCATCACGATGTCGTTTGTGCTGCTTAAGATGAACAGTCTGTCTGTGACCACGACTGCCATCATTAACCTGGTTGTTGTGCACAGCCTCCTCCTCTTCACGGTGCCCTTCCGCCTCCACTATTATGTCAGAAAGAAGTGGGTATTTGATATCCCATTTTGCAAAATGGTGAGTGCCATGGTGCACATCCACATGTATCTGACCTTCCTGTTTTATGTGATCACGCTGGTGATCCGGTGGCTCATCTTCTTTCAGTGGAAGGAAAAGGTGGAGTTTTACAGGAAGCTGCATGCCATTGTGGCAAGTGCTGCCGTGTGGGTCTTCGTCATGGTCTTTGGGGTGCCGCTCTTCTACTTTGAGTATGGACGCTCAGGCTTGTACAATGATACAACATGCTTCAAGTTCCACAAAGAACTACAGCATGAGAATGTGAAAGCCCTGAACTATATCGTAATTGTAGCTGTTGCTCTCATTTCTTGTGTCCTCTTGGGCTTGCAGATTTTCATCCTGGTAAAAGTGGCAAGAAAATTTTCCACCTCCCTCTGTTCACACCAAGAGTTCTGGGCCCAGGTAAAAAACTTGATTTTCATCTGGGTCATCATAATTTGGTTCCTTCCCTATCATCTGTTTAGGGCCTACTACATACAGCATGTGAACGATTTTGACCAGCTAGAAAGCTACAATGAGGTTTTTTTGAGCCTGACAGCCCTGAGCTGTCTTGACCTGCTGTCATTTGTGCTGAGTGGAAGCCGTTTCTTCAAGCAAAATGTAGGGATGCTCTACAGGAGGTTGCCTTGCTGCTAGCATCAGCCTTCTGCAGTGTGTGTAGGACCTGGGATAGGACAGTGATGGACAGACATGGCAAACTCCCTCAAAAAGTGAGGGTGTGCCCAGAAACAGTACAACACACTTGCACAGGGCTCTGCACATCAGCTTCCTGAAGTAATGGAACAAACTGCCTCCAGTGCCTCAGCTGGGAAATGGGAAAGTGACCTCAGCAATTTCCTCATGGTGCTACCCAGTGAGTTGTGGATGGACCTGGAGAAGAGGGAAGAAAGGTCATGGGCTCTTCTGTCTTACTGTTTTTACATCAAGGTTTGTGAAGTCAAAGGCACTAGGAGGAGACTCGAGAATTGCAATGCAGAAACACAAAGAGAAGGAGATTTTTATGGACTAAGGTACAGATTTTTGAAATTTAAAGATCTGTATCATTTTCCCATACATTTCTTATTTATTCTCCACAAGCTCTCATAAAATATCAGGGAAGGTATTGTTCTTCCTGAGTAGGTCTGTTTCTTTACTGTAAAGAGAAGCATAACCTTCTAAGCAAATTGAACAATTAAACCAGCTGTTTAAAACTAAACCAGTGATAGATAGTTATTTCTTAAAATATTTTCTCAAAATCACCTTTTGAAATGGTATCACCGCAGCAGAAAAGAATATTGTTATCTTTCTCACATTATGAAAATATGTCTAAAAAATTTATACATTGTTACTGAAATGGACATTGCAAGTTCAAACAAAAGCCTGTATTATTATTCACAGAATTTTTCAATTAAAAAATATTTTACCATGAGGACAATTTTATTTAGATCATTCAGGCAGCAGTTGCCTTTTCTTCAAAAGGCAAATATTTTGGGTATCCAAGGTAGCAATGCTTTCTTTTTTTTTTTGTCTTATTTGTGCAGTTACAAAGTTTATAACTAGTTATTCACAGCATCTTTAGCCTGAAATCGATTCTATAAATTTTTTACCCTGTACTGGTAGAAAGAATGAAAATGCTACTGCTTGGATTTGAGGGATGGAAAAAGCTAATAGACCCAGTGTAGCTAAAAAGCTTATTATATCTCAGTGAGGCATTGTCAGTTGCTGTCTCTGAAGACAGAATTAAATTCCACTAAAAAAGATGAAAAATTCAGTAAAATATTTTTGTGAAAGACATTCAGGCTTTCATAGCTCAGCTGCTTTACACCTACCCCCAAAAAGGAATATAAATCTCCAACTGCTCTAATTGAAGACACCAATGGCTAATATATCTTTCTTCTTCTTGCCATCTGCATAAGGTCACACTTTTTCATCCAGAGTTAGTGGGATAATAATTTAATCACTTAACTAATTAGAGGTTATCAGCTGATCAATTTCCATGACAGTGTCTCCTCATGATGCTGTTGAAATGCACCTTTTCACACCTGTGAACCCTTCCATTCCTTTCTGCTTCACCTTCAACATCACTTGCACATCAGAGAGCAATAAAATAACAATTGGTTGATCTTGTTGTGCCTGTGCAATCTCATTGCTTTTGGTGCCACCAAGATGATTACTTTATAGGATCCCATCTCTTCTATAGTCTTTCTACCTTGTCTTCCTTCTTGCTTCAAGGTCCTTTATATCTATCAGGATATAAAGGAGATATATATATATACAGATATATATATATCAGGATATCATAAAAAGGTATTTTCAGGTCAGAGTATGAGTCATGCTGTATGACACCAAAAGCTGGAAATCACTGAAGTTCATAACACAAATGAGATGTGGGGCAGCTCTCATGGCTCACCCTTGGCAAACAGCCTGGATCACATCTGTTAAGAAAGAAATGTGAGAGCTTGCAGTGTGTGTGGATCTGAGAAAAATCTGTCCAAGAAGGCGTTTGTTCCTAAGGGATCACAGTAAAAAGGACAGCAACTACTAGCCAGATTCAGCAGTAGTTGGACAACTACAGAGACTTTCAAAACATGGAAGGAGTCAACTTGAATGTGTAGTTCACTACTAGTTAACTGTGTGTCATCAAGAAAGCAATAAACTGCTGTGATCCAGATTTGTTTTAAAGCTACACAAACAAATCATTTTCTCTTTGTGGCAGGAGAGGATGGAAATTGGCAAAACATTTTTGTTTCCTCCCATAACAACATGGCTGGTTAAATAAAATGCCTTGCATGCATTCTGTAGGCACTGCATAGCTTTGTAACATTATATTATAACCCTTCTACTATAATAAAGCTATTAATAAGCAAAATGACTATGTGCTGAAAAAGTAAAGTAAGTCCCTTCTGCAAAAATGCACATAAATTAAAAGTATTTTGTATCTGAGTTTGGAATGAAACATAAAACATGTTTTTACAAACTACCTCCTGACCATACAGCCCAACTAATCTTGTTCATACATGTGCTAAAATCACAAGTTATTTAATTCTTGTAAAAATGCGCACTTTCACAGTAGCCTGCACCACAGCACCACAAGAAATAGCAGTGGCTTTTTTCCCCGAATAAAAATGGATGTCAACACTAACTCAGCATGATAATGAGCAAATTCAGGGGTCATAATTCCATGATTTAAGTTGGTGATATTATCCAGCACCAAGTCATGCTTTTAATGGGACTGTCTACGCACACTTTATGTCTTGCTTTGTGAGAGCCAGTGTCTGGCAGAGAAAGCCTTCCCCTGACCTGAGAGAATGAAGTCTCTCTTAACTCTGCCAGGAATTCACCACTATAGGGGAAGGGGAATTTCCAGTTACCATCATCTGCTTGGTCAGAGGCACCACAATCCAGAAGGAGACCCTTATTTTGATGGCTGGATGACAGAGGATAGTTCTAGGCTAGGAAACAACCATGAACACAAACACAGTATTACAGGACATAGAGGGGGTAGGATCTGAAAATATGACTGGGAATGAGGAGAAGAGAGAAGAATATCAGCATACTTCTGCCACACACCAACAAGGTAAGGTGACTGTACCGCTGGCCTTCATCTGAGGTTACTTACTGAATCCCTGAAGTCGCTCAAAAGTGGCACTCTCACTGATGGGAGCAAACTTGCCCTCAGCCACACCTTGTTCCCACTCCTGCATCGCTCTTTCCATATGACTGGAATTTGCCTGCTGAATGTCATTCAGCTGCAGCAGTTCCCTCTCTAGCTCAGCGGGGAATCATGGAAAATCAAGTCAAGGCAAGGACAAATACAGAAAGACTGCTTTTTGCAGCAATCCTGATTTGAGGCTTTCATCACACTGTAATCCTACTTGTCTAACTCCCCTTAGGATGCAGATCTTTTCTTTAAAGGCAGTTTTCCACAGTCTCTGTCACCTGCCATTTCCATTTCCATTCCCATGTATTCCAAATAACCAGGGTGCCTTAGACTAAAGGTACAGGTTGAGGAAGAAGGTAGCCCCCACAGCTGCAGGTCAAGAAAGCGGTTTTGGGGATTTCAGGCACTCAATGCTTTCTCCAGGGATGGAGAGAGATGGGCATGACAACCCCTGAAGGCAGTAGAGGCAGCAGTTCCTGAATAAAAACCTCAACAGAGTTGCAGAATAGGACATTTCTGACCCATGAAGTAATTTCTGCTGCTTTCAGAGAAATAGGACTTTGCGTGCATTTTCCCTGTAAGTAAACCCTATGGCTAGGACTTGATTGGAAGCATGGGCTGGTTTCAAAAATCAAGGTGTTATTAATAAAACACCAGCTTGACTTCCCAGGCAGAAATTTCAGAAAATCAAACAAAAGTTTCTGGCACTCTGTGAAGTAATTTTCCTCACTTGCAAACAGCTGCTTAATAAACCAAATTTTTTGCTGAATAGAGAAAAACCAATAAAGATAATATACGGTGTCCATTCCCTGGAGGCTAACTCTAAGTAATATATAGCCCTCTTTCTCAGCAGGCAGCAGACAGGCCAGCTGGCTGCTTTCACCCTCAACCAGTAACTTCCCTCTTTCCCAATAATGCCTCCAGTTTGGTAATGCTAGGCTGGTTTTGCTCATCAGCTCTGGCAGCTGTGCCCTCAAGGAGTTGTGTGTCATTCACATGTCATTGGGGCTCAGAATCACAAAATCAAAGGCTGGGTAAGGTCAGAAGGGCCCACAGTGGGTTATCTGATCCAACCTCCCTGCTCAAGCAGAGTCATCCTAGAGGACAAAACACAGGACTGCATCCAGATGGTCCTAGATGTCTCCAGGGAGACAGATTCCACAGCCTCTGTGGGCAATCATGGTCATTGCACAGTGAAGAAGTTCCTCTTCATATTCAGATGGAACTTCCTGTACATCAGCTTCTGCCCATTGCCTCACGTCCTTGGCACCTTGCTGAGAGGAGCTGCCTTGGCACCACTGAGAGGAGCCTGGCTCCATCCTGTTGGCACCCTTCCTTCAGATACTGATAGACATTGATGAGGGCCCCTCTCAGTCATCATTTCTTGGGCTTAACAGGCCCATCTCTCTCAGCCTGTCCTCATAAGAGAGAGGCTCCAGTAGAACTGTAGTGGTGCTCATCTTCGTAGCCCTCCCCTGGACCTGCTGCAGGAGCTCCATGTCTCCCTTGTATCCAGGAGCCCAGAACTGGACAGAGCACTCCAGATGTGGCCTCAGCAGGACTGAGCAGAGGGGCAGGATCACCTCCCTTGACCTGCTGGCAATGCTTTTCCTAATGCACAGCAGGATACTGCTGTTCTTCTTGGCCACAAGGGCCCTGCTGGCTCATGGACACCCTAGACTTCCAGGTCCTTTTCTGCAGAGCTGCTTTCCATCAGGTTGACCCCCAGCCTGTGCTGGTGCAGGGGGTTATTTCTCCCCAGGTGCAGGACCCTGCATTTGCACTTGTTGAACTTCAGACAAGTAGACTCACCAGACTCAAGTCTTGCTAATGGAAATGGTGCCAGTCCCATAGCTGGCAAGGGTAACACACAACCGTCTGGGGGCTCAGTTATCAAACCCACAGGCACCCCCTGTGGTCACAGTCAGGAAGGGACACGTGCCCAATGCCAACAATGGAAGCAAGACAGATGTTAGCAAAGAAATGTAATAGCATCCCCAAATGCTTCATGTGAAAGTGTAGGAAGCAAGACCCTGGCTTGAGCTCGACAGGGGACACATGCTGAAGGAAAGACCCATGGGAAAGAGCTCACAGCCTCTCATCTGATTCAGAGGTCTGCAGCATGGAGAAACACAACAACCAGCCAACGACTGAGGGGGGAGGCATACACTAATGGATTGGTGGCACCATGATCTCTAACAGAGACATGTAAGAATTGCAAATAGGACTTTGTCTTCCCAGTACTTTTCCTCAGTGCAGCAAGACCTCACAGAGACTTCACTAATAAGATAACTACAAAAATGTGAGAGAAAATAAGAAAGGGCAGACTGTGTCTGCATTAATGGGAAAATAAGTGACAGAAAACCTTCAATCATACCCTTGGAGAGGAGAGTCTCACCTCTCTGGAGGCTGCATGGAGAGAAACACAAATGGGTGCAAATTCCACATATATGGAGACAGCCCACAGTCCCTGTCCTCTGCTACAGAAGGAGCACCTGAATGAGAATCCTCTCAAGACATGAAATGTGTCCATACACTAGAAATAGCGTTACAAAATTTCACGTAGGGAAAAGCAGTTCATAAGTTAAATTCAGCTTGCAAGAATATAACTGTCTCTACAGTGAACTGGTCTTCAGAAGTTTAAACCTGAACAGCAGACAATCTGTATATAATATCATGAATCTGTGAAAGTGGCTATTAAAAAAATATATATATTGGCAATTTGCTGTCCTTTCATGAACTGACGGTTTCAGCTATGTAATATGAATGGGTTTAGGTATTTCCAAAAATAATGGTCATTTTATTACACCACTAGACCACATCCTTTGCTTGGCCATCACCTGAAATACCTAATGGTTTCCAGCATTTCACAAAATGTCACCTTTTATCACCAGTGTTCTAGTGGGGAAGGTCAGGTCAAATATCAATCCAGTGGAACAAAAAATTAAAAATAGCTGTAAATTTTACAAAGCGAAGGGCAACTCAGAAGAGTCTTTATTTTAGAAAATGTAATATGTAGTGTGCTCTGTAATATACCTGGGTTTTAGACAGCCTGGGAAATAAAATGAAAACAGCTCTTGCTGTTATCTTTTAAACCAGCAAATTCAAAAAGCTAGATATTAGATATTTTGCATAATACCTGCCTCCTATTTTCTGTCATTTTGCAAAATAACTGGAAGTCATTCTGAGAAATGATTGAAAATTGTATTCATTTTACAAAATGTGTGGTTTCACAATATGGCTGTAATGTACGTCAAAAATTGATGCAAGAGCAGTTGTGCATAAACAGAGGGAGTTGAATCAGGTTTCTCTCTAATTGCTAAGTAATCATTCCTGAAACTGCCCCAGGACTTTCAACTTAAGTTTAGAGAATAACTGTACAAAAAGAGTAAGAAATGCTCCAGGTACATGATCACAAAGAGAGAGTATTATGCAACTATTGCTGGAATAAAGACAAGAAAGACAGAATCCCAAGTCAAAGTTGAGCCATGAATATATCTGCTTAGAAAGTAAGATGAAGAACCCACTCTCCTTAGTTTTTTAAGTCTAAGCATATATATCACTGCTTTCCTCATTTAGATACACAGAATCATTCCTAATAAACTGCTTATTATTTGCCTCATTTCAGATACGAAATTCTTCGTGTGGACACACTGAGAAGTTGATTGAGAGGAGGCAAACAGAAGAGAAGTCTCCTTTATATGAGCATTGAGGATACATACGATATAATCATAAAAGCACATATGGCCATGGCAGCCACAACTGTGCCATGAAACACTTGTCATCTAAGTATGCAAACATCACCAGAGATGCTGTTGAGCACTTCAAATCCTTCTGTGTAGTGTGCCAAGAAAAGAGAAGGCACTACTTGGAATGGTTTCCTGACTGGTCTATTCTGAACAAGGAGAACTTAGCATGGGGTAAATTGACTATGTCAATATGCAGTCCATGTGTCTGGGCAGCTTCAAGTGCATGATGAGGCACCAGGAGTGCATCATCAAATTTTGTGTTCTCCATCCATTTATGACAAAAAAAAAAGCAGCTGAGGTGGTTCTACAGGTGGTTCTTGACATCTCTCTCACTTTTGAAGACCCTTTTGTATTGCAGGGCCGTAATGGAACATTCATTACTCAAGTAATGCAAGAAGTAAAGTATTTGTGGTCTCAGCTCAGCTTCGAGCATGGAAAACCAGGATACTCTAGAAGGAAAGAACTAGCAGAGCATCCAAACAGCATATTAAGGAGATGTTCACAGAGTGGAAAGCAGACAATAATTTGTAGGACCCGTGAATATGCTTTGTCAAGTTTGCTAAGAATTCAGCTTACCTCTTGGGGAGAAAACTAAAGCTTACAATTTGAGCTTATATTGCTTTTAATGAATTTACATGGGCAAACTCATGTATCAAGTTTCTCTCAAAAATTAACTTAAAAACTGAGAAATAATAGTTCACTGATTTACCAGCCTGCATGTGTACAGGAAAGGAAGGGATGAGGAAAGGAAGCTATCGGGGCTTTTTGTGGAAACTGGAACAACCCTAGCCTACCAACAATGCTTACTGTTCCATGCCAATATGGAATCATGATATTGTTTATGCCACCCTGCCACAATAAAGGAGTTAGAAACTGATACACTTTGGGTTTGTATTGACTTTATTGTAAAAGTCTTTTACTGCATGAATTTAATTTCATTAGTGGATGAGGCAGTGGAGCTGCCTCTCATTACTAATGTAACCCATATATATATTTATATGCACAGTCTCATTAGCTCTGCAGTTATCGCCTCTATATGCACTGTTATAACAAATAAAGAGGCAATTTACTGTAGCACTGCTCTGATACTCAAGAATATGCTCCTTTCAGGGCTGATCAATGGATATTGCACACTTTTGTATACTTTACTCTGTCTCAACAACAATCAACCTGGAAACTCAGTCACAAATAACAAAATGAAAAATAATCACACTTGAAAGTGGAGTTCTCATTCCGTCTGCCACTAACAGGAGACTGTAAATCTGGGCTGATACCTACCGCTGTGAGTGCTGGGTGGTGAAGATAGGCCGCAGCGTTATTCTCGGGAGCATCTCTGGCAAGAGATGGCTCCGGCGGTGCCGTTTAGCACACTCGCAGGCCGGCCTCCTCACCCGTGCCAATGTATGCACGAAGCACACGCGCTCACTCTAAGCTATATAGCTTATGCGTTACAAGAGACAAAGAGTCAGGAGGGCTCCTCTGGACAGAGCTCCGAAGGGTTTAACATGCAACAAGGAATGTGTCAATCAGGAGAAGACAGTGAGAGTAGGGCTGTAACAACTTATATAGGGGTACAGAGAGGGGGCGGGCAGAGCACCAATAACCAATGGTCTGAGGGTACAGGGGCAGGGAGAAGGCAGGGTTACAACCTCTTAGGGGCACAAGGGGCATCTGACCCACAGACCAATCAGACACACCAAATCTGGGAAGAACCACTAAGCCTGGTGGGGGCAAGCCTTTCCCCCTGAGGCTTTAGACCTGGGAGCTGGCCCACCAGCGGGCGTCCCCTGTTTCGGGGCTCTTTGGCCCTTCGGCCTCCACCGCTGCTGGCTGAGCCACCACAACAGATACCTGTTTCACTGAGCAGTATTAATTTTCAGTCAGCTAACCAGTTTGAAAGGCCGAGCCTTCTCTAGTGCTTTTGAGGAGTTAGAGCTCTTTGTAATGCAGCAGTGGGGTGGGGACAATAAACAAGGATGGCAAACACCACCAGCAAACTTAACACCCCAGTGAATGTGAAGTACAGCAAGCTGCAAAATTACAAGAACAAATAAAACACATGACAAGGCAGTTAATTCACCGAGAAATAAGTAAAGCCAAGCTGTAACACAAAAAAGAATCTGCAAAAAAGATCTCAGCTGTTCCTTGATTAAATACCCCAAACTGGTTACTTGTGAGCATATTTAAGTACACAAGGGACACAAAACAGTGGTAGCAGAGACACAGGAAGAAATACAGCATGTTAAAAACAGACTGCAGGAATTGGCTTTCTCAGTTGACAATTGGTTAACGAGGGTAGTTGTGGTTTATGTATAATGTTAATGGTTGTTGTTCGCTTTTATGGGTTTGTTAAATTGTTGTCATTGTTTATTTATGGTTAAAGCTGATTGTAGTCATGGTTTACATAGAAGCTTGGAACTTCCTGGAATACTGTTGATGTAATAGAAGGAGGGGTTTGGGTAAGACATTAACATAAAGGGATATATACAAGGAGATTATTGGATGAAGACCGGACCTATAACAAGACCAGAAACAACAAGAGGCAAGCAACTAGCCAACTAACACTGACTGACTCAANGGTTAATAAATTCTTAAAAAATTCAAATCGTGAGAGTTCCTTTCTCACACAGCATATGAAATGTATCACCGTAACAACATCTTTTACAAAAATGTGTAGGAGAGTGATACCAATGCAGTTACTTGTGAAGTAAAAATGACAAAAGTAGTAATTATGTTGGACCAAGGTGGTTTAATGTAGTTTAATGTCAAGGGGTATTTTTGCTAGAACAGAAAAATCCTGAGATGATAAAATAATAGCAAGGACAAAATCTTGTTCTGGAGGTCAGGATGTGTGTAGGAGCAAATGATAACTTAAATTTGTGTTACAAAATGTTCCACATAAGTAATTGCTGCCAGTTAGTAACTACATTTAGCAACCAAATTTAGGAACTTGAACCTTCACAAACTTGTGAACACAAAGTAAAGATGTGGAAAGAAAATTCACCTCTGTAGTGTTGAGATGAGTTGAAATCACAGCCAAAAATGGGCAGTAAGAGAGATCTCGAGATCATCCAGTCCTACCCTCTACTCGAAGCATGGCTAAACTCAAAGTTAGATGAGGCTGCCCATGACTGAGTCTAGTCATGTTTTGAAAATCTTTAAGGATGGAGAATCCAAACACCTTCTCTGGGCCTCCTGACCCACAGCTCCACCACTCTCAAATTCTTACAAATATCACAGAATCACAGAATCATAGAATATGCTGAGTTGTAAGGGACCCTCAAGGATTGTTGAGTCCAACCTCTGCCCCTACACAGAACACTCCAAGTGTCACACCATGCACCTGAGAGTATTGTACAAATGCTTCTTGAAATCTCTCAGGCTTGGTGGTGTGACCACTTCCCTGAAGAGCCTGTTCCAGTGCCCAGCCACCCTCTGGGTGAAGAACCTTTTCTGATATGCAACCTAAACCTCCCCTGACACAACTTCAGGCCATGTCACAGAGTAACCTGAACTGGAAAGGACCCACAGGATCCAAAGCCCAGCTCCTAGCCCTGCACAGGACAACCCCAAGGATCACACCATGTGCCTGAGAGCATTGTACAAATGCTTCCTGAGCTCTGGCAAGCTTGGGGCCATGACCATTTCCTGGGAAGTCTGTTCCTATGCTCAACCACCCTGTGGGTGAAGAACCTTTTCCTAATATCCAACTTAAACTTCCTCTGAGAGTTTGAAGCCATTACCTTGGGCCCTATTGCTGATTACAAGAGAGAAGAGGCTGGTGCTACCCTTCTGCTTCCCCTAAGTGTTCATAATCCAGACTTTGTTCATTGTACCCAAAGCCCTTACCAAGAAACAATAAAGTGATCTGACAAACAACATGCATGGGGTTCCATAATCTTACCTTTTCTCTTCTTTACAAGGCATATTTTACCAACAACCACACAACTTTCTACCCCAGTTAACTAAATCACAGCAGGGGGGAGACTGACCACCATTCCCCCAGCCTGCTGAGGTCCCTCTGAACAGCAGCCGCAGCTTCCAGCACATTACTGCTTCCTCCCACTCAATGCTATCCACAAAGCTCTGTGCTGTTACACAGCTCATGGTGAGGATGCTGGAGGTTACCAGATCCAGCACTGAAGAGCTTTGCTTTCGACTGACTGCCAGCTTCTCCTGGCAGCTCTTTTTTGAAAGCCTTTCAGTGTCATGTTTGACCCTGACACCTTGGAACCCTTGCTTACCTGATATGCCCCATCTTCCAGTGACCAAACCCGTTTTAACACACCCCACTCTGTCCTTGTCTTCTTCTACCAAGTGAGAGTTTTGCTACTAGAGACAGATGCTTTCAGGAAAATACTAAGTATTATCTTTATTAGTGGTTCAATCACATGAAAGTTTTACCCTAGAAAGATTTTTTTCCTGGATTAATCCATATTCCAGAAAACTCATTGAACTTACTTTTTAAAATAGTTCCCAAAAAAAGCTTTCATTTTGAAATCATTAATATTTTGTAACATACTCAGAATATTTAAACTGTTTTCTTTGCAATCATATTTTTCTCTTCCTGTACTGGCTCTGGCTGGGATGGAGCAATTTTTCCCCGTAGCTGCCCATATGGTGCTGTGTTTTAGATTAGTGGCAAAACACTGTTGACAACACACCAGTGGTTTAGCCCTTGCTGAGCCAGGCTTTCATAGCACCCACCAATACCTTCTCTCTTTTATGAGTCTGCTCCTCTAGCCATGGGCTGGGGTGGGCAGGACGTGGAGAGATGACACAGCTGGGACAGCTGACCTGAACTGTCCAAAAGGGTATTCCATCCTATATAACAACACACTCAGCAGTAAAACTGGGAAGGGGGAGTTTTGCCAAAGTAGCTGTTGCTCATACAGTGGTTGGGCGTCATTTTCTGATGGTGAGTGATGATTGCTGTTGCATTGCTTAATTTATGTTTCCCTTTATCCCCCCTCCACTTATTAAACTGCCTTTATCTTGACCCAAAAGTTTTCTTCTCTCTTTTGCCCTTCCAATTCTCATCCCCATCCCTCTGGGGGAAATGAGTGAGGGCTTAGCTTAGCTGCCAGCCAGAATCTAAGCCACTATTTTAAAGAAGGGGTTAAAAGACTGTAAAATTCCTTAAACTCGTGGTTTGAGTTGTACCAAAGAGCTTTAGTTTTGAAAATAAAATTGGATTTTAATACAATCTTATTTTTATTCAAATTGTTAAATTTGAAAATATAAAGCAAAAAAATTCCTAAGGCTCAAATTGGAAAAGCCTGTTATTTATTCATGTTTTAATCAGGAGGATTCTGAAATATCAGGAGGATCTGAAAAACCAACTTTTCAATTAATTAATCTTTAGCTTCTCATAGGTAGCAACTGGTTTATGCTGGCTAACAATGTTTTGACAGTTTGCCTAAAAGCATGCTTAGAGAAAAAAAAAAGGATGAAGAAAATTAATTGGCCCTTTCAGTGTCCTCCTTTGAACTGAGAACATAATCCCTGGATTTTTTTTTTGAGAGTTTACATCTTCTCATGAAAAGGAACTAAATTTTGAAATTTTTGATTAATTAGGCCTTTAGATTTCTAGCTAAATATACTGTGTGTAAGGATGCTTATTTTTGCCACAATTATTTCTGCTATTTTGTATACACTGAAAATGTACAATTGAAGCACATAGGTTTATGTACCTTTGAAATGTGTAGGTAAACTTCCTCCCCGATTTCCATCTACACTTTATATCAAATCATTATTAATCATACTTGAGGCAAATTTTCTCTCTCTCAGTCTTAAATAAACTGATTCATGGCTTCTACCATCCATCATTTCTAGAAACCACTGGCGGCTGAATAAAAAGCAATTAAGTTAATCACTCCATTTTAAATATTCCCCTCCATCTTATTCTTTTGTTCTACAATCTATTTTTGTTATAAGGGAAAGATAAGTTCAACAGGACTCTGATAAACAGTTCAGTTGGAACCTATCACATATTCCGTTTTCATAGAGTTAGGTTAAAATATGTTCATTAGCTGCATGGCCCATCTATGCTCTAAGGTAGAAATATTCTTACAATTACAGTAATTGCTCAAATGCTTGACCTGAGGAAACAAAGAAATAGTGAAAGCTATGGAATTAATCTGTGTAGACAGTTTGATGGTACTTGGAATCACCATCATTTTAGCCTGAGTGCATTTTGATTGGTTGTATGTATTCTCTTTGCCATGTGCTGAGAGTATGGGCTATGAACAGACACACACACGGCATTCATTGCATTTCATTCCTGTAAACAGCGTGTATAACGGAAGCATAGAGACTTCCCAACTAGCGAAAAAGGCAGCAGAAATTACATTGTTCTGCTGGAACCACAGGTGGTGGGCTTGCCAGCACAGAGGCTCGTTCCTGGCTGCTACTGGCGTCACTGAAGGAGTCACCAGAAGCTTTTCCAAGGCAGGGATTGGGAGGAAGTACACCTTAAATATATGGTGAGCATCTCTTTTTAAATCCCTTAAGATTATTCCTGTCTGCACAATGCTTTAAGCCACTTCTATTGCTGAGTGCGGCAGAACTGGTTTTCTCTCTACTGTATTTTCTGCAAATGGTGGTCGTCCTATGGACAAGGCTCTCTGAAGCTGAGAGCATCAGTTTTTGTAAATGCAGTACTCTGTACACCCTCAAATGGCCTCCGCTTTAGAGTTTCCTCTGTTTGTGGGATTAATGCTGTCTGTTCTTTCGGGGCTTGAAGGAAGCAACTTCTGTGGTGGCATCCAGTAGCCAAAATATTCTAATTTCAAACTCACTTTTGCTTTTTTAGGCATCTTTGGATATCTCACAGGAAATTAAATTAGAAAAGTCTGATAGCTTGCAGCATAGTTTTCGTATTCTGTTCTCTATTTAGTGAAAGGACCTAAAAAACCTACTCCTTTCACAACCAGTCCATTTTCTACCACTGAGAACAGAATGAAACATTATCACTACTTTTTGGAGATGCTCTAGGTCTTCTGTTTTGTACTGATATTTAAAATATTTAATTTCCTTTGTATCTTAGAATTCACGCTCTTGATATTCATTCCCACTCCTTACCACTCAACACTCATAAGGATAAATGCTAATTTTTTTTTCTGATTCATGCACAGCTTTCATTCCTATAGAGCTGATATAAGATACTTCAAATTCTCAATAGTTCAAAATCCTCTTTTTTCTTATTTTTTAATCAACTGACTTTTTTGGATGTGTATTTTGATGAAATTGGGGTGGAGGTCCTCTAGACACCAGACTCATCAAATGATAAACTAATTTACTGAAAAATTCAATCATTTTTCATATTCACAGTCCTCATCCCTGTCTTCTAGTGCTTTCTCTGCAGCTCCGTTCAGAACATGAGCACTTGCTTTTCTTCCAGAAAAATGGCAAACTTGCCTCAGTAAAGTTAAGGCTCATATTTGTGAAACGTGGTCACAAACACACAGCTGTACAATCTTGGAGAGGTTAAGATCAGCGGGAATTTGTGAAAACAACCCAAATTCAAAACCCAGTCATGGAATCATAGAATGGCTTGATTTGGAAGGGATCTCAACTATCATCAAGTTCCAGCATCCCTGCCATGAGCAGGAACACCTTCCGCTAGTCCACGTTATTCAAAGACCCACCCATCAAAGCCTTGAACACCTCCAGAAATGGGGCATCCACAGCTTCTTTGCGTTACCTGTTCAGAGCCTCACCACCCTTACAGTAAAGAATTTCTTCTCATATCTAATCTAAATCTCTCCTCTTTCACTTTAAAGGCATTACCATTACCTTTATCCTACCCCTACATGTCCTTGCAAAAAGTCCCTTTCCTTCTTTCTGTAAGTCCCCTTTGGAAAGTGCTCTAAGGTCTTCCCGGAGCCTTCTCTTCTCCAGGATGAAAAACCTCAGTTCTCCTCAGCCTGTTTTCAAAGGAGAGGTGCTCCACCCCTCTGATAATTTTGTGGCCTCCTCTGGACTTGCTCCAGCATGTTCACATCCTTCTTATGCTGGGGGCCCAGAAGTGGATGCATTCCAGCGGAGTTCTCATCAGAGTGGAATAGATGGGGCAAACAATCCCAAAACCACCCTCTCCACCTCACCTTGAAGGCACCACCTTTGTGTTTTGGGCACCCTCCATGCTTCCTGTAACTCACTGAAAACTGCTGTCATGTTTTCCTGCGTGAGTTAACTGGTTTATGTTCTTTCTTTCTAACTGCTTTTTAGTTTAGTAAAGAAAAAGCCTTGCCCAGCTCTGTGTCAAGCAAAAATTAGTTTCAGGGATCTGATTCCTGAAGAAGCCTGTTGATTTTTTGTACAAATATCAGGAAAGAAGAATTCCGACTCTGTGTCTATGACCTTATTTATCAAGAACATGAGAAATGAGGTAAAGCAGCATTTTGCAGGGCCGTTCCTTGAAATACGGACTTCTGAGAAAGGCTGGGAGACTGAAACAATGGGAAGTTTGAGAAGGACAATGAGTAGCAGCATGGTCAAGCAGAAAAGAAAGCATTTGGGATAAGGAAAAATTTATGCTGTTGGTGCCAGATCCTTGACTCACATGAGGTTTTCTGCAGCTGTTCCCAAGTAAAATGGCTTTATAGCCAGTAATACAAATTTTCTGGAGTAAACTAAAGCAACAACAACTTTAATTGCCACTAAAGGTGTTGGAGGCCAACTAGACCAAATAGCAGGACAAAACTATTTAACAAATCTTCTAACTTACTTCTAAACTGGTATGTACCATGACTGGAGAATAATGCCAAGTTCCTGAATTTATAGTAACACATCACTTCTCTTTGCACCGAACTGAATAAATAATAACTTTGTTTTAAAAGGTAAGTCATAGCCTGCCTTTGATATACTCTGCCATATTCGTCCACAGAAATCCATGATATATTACTTCTATTAATATAAAGCATAATGTCTACTTTTGAGGCATACTAAGTAGGTATGACTAGGGCAACTATTTATTATGATTTCTAATAAACAGAGAAGCCAGACAGCCTCTTCCATCCTGACAAAGCCTGAGAAATCTTTCAGTAAATCTGCAATCAAGTAATTAGAAGAGTAGTCCAAGAATCCGAAAAGTTCTGCTAAACTTGTTGACCATTTACTGGCTGAAGTTAGTGAATTCTTCATGATGCATGGGTGGGTGGGGTTGGCAAATTAAAGGGATTATCTTTTATGTTCCCTAACCATGGAGTATGATTTGCTCACTATCCAGTACCTGTGACTCATGTCTGACAAGGTGGGAGTGAGAGAGCAAGAACTGTGAGTTCATCTGCAATCCCAGAAAAAGCAGTATGTTAAAGCATAGCACAAGTATTCCCTATCTTACCCTTGTTTATGTGTAGCTCAGTTCTTGTAAGCAGCTAGCAATAGAGGGCTAATATTACTAAATCATTTAAATTATCAGCAGTTATCACCCTAGTTTGGAAGTAGCTAAAACTGAAAATCTACCCAGTCACAAAAGGCAGGACAGTTTTACGCCTGTTCCAAGACAGAAGGCAGCTCTTGAAATCACGTGTAAAACCTTGGTTGCTATCATACTGACCAGAAAAGATAACATGTTTGTAAACTGACACGGAAGCAGAGGAAATCATGCAGACATGAAATGAAGTTAGAGTGCTACCGTGGACCTAGTCTCTGCTTAGAGGAAGTCTGCTACACCCCTTCATGAGCACTAGCAGTGGCACTTCCACAGGGATTCATCCCACCTCTGAACATCCAACAGGCCTTGTTTCTCTTCTCTCAACTGCTGCTTCTTCTTCTGTTTCATTTTTCCATCTCAGTAATTGAAACCTTCACTCTTCTTCTTTGTCTTCTGTTTACCCCACTGTTGAATCAGACATGCCCAGTGCCTTCCTTCCTTGAAATCTATTTGTAATTCTCATCTTGACCTGGATCTCTGCGATGTATAGATGCATTCCTCTTTCAATCCTTATGCTAACCACTGGTCAAGGCAAGCTACGTGCTGACTCAATTTCCTCTTGTACTCAAATAACAAACTAACCTAAAAACTAACACCTTAATTACAGAGCTGAGTGATTTTTTTAAATTTTTGGTTTTTATTTTACTGAAGAACATGAAGATACAAGGTTAGCGTGCTGAACAGCATTTACATACAAGCTTCAAGGAATGTTTCACGGAAAAAGAGACTGAGAAGTATGAAAACATCAGTGGAGAAGTTCTGTTTCTGACCTTCAGCAGTTTTTGTGCCAGCCAACAGCACTGTCCCCAAGGTGACAAGAGAATTATGCATAAAAAAAATCTTGCTGGGTTTTGGCCTCACTTTACATCCAAAGACCCCAGACTAGACTCAGGAAGGTAACAGAGTGCACCAAGCCCTTGATCTCAGAGTCTGATTCAGCTCTGTCTGGAGTGCTGGCTGTCACATAGCAGCTACCTGAGGAATGCAATTTCTTATGTCTATTTTGATTTTTTTACTTAGTGGTTCAAGGTTTGTGGATGCCTTCAAGCTCTGTGGACAAGACAGCAGCCATTTCCTGCTTCACCGAGAGGCTGTGGCTGTAGTTTCATGATCATTCTAACCCATGAAAACCATCAGTGTCTGACACCCAGGCTGTTCCCTACCTTCCTGTGCATTTTTGCAGAACCAGCTGATCATTTTGCCGCCCAACCACCACCACTACAGTGTCAGACAGCAGCCTGTCCTTATGTGGGATTAAGTGATGCTGGAACCATAGCTGGTGAGTACCATTACCCAGGTAGCTGTTCTGCAGCAGTGCTCTTATGGAACAATCACACATTTCTTTTACCCTAAGCCCATTGCAGTGTCCAAAATGGGCATCCCTGCTTTTCTGAATCGTGGTCTAGATGAAATGGCAGCTGCTCTCTCAAGGCTTTCAGGGTTTATCCTGAGAATGTCTCCCAGACTGCTGTTTCCACATTCTTGCTCACCCTGACAGAGTTCCCTGTTTCTCCTTCTGACTTTTTACTTTTTGAAGTTTTATATTTATTTAGTTCTAATAGCTCTCTTTCACATCTTTTTCTCCTAACACTGTTTTTAATAGGAGAGATGCCTCTCAAAGGGAGCCATCCTCTCATCCACAGCAGAAGGTGGCTGACTGATGGCAGGAGCAATGCTAGTTCAATTCTGCTGGAGTATTGTTTTTATGTTATTGCTCACAAAACCTTATGTGTTGCCTATCATGTTTGAGTAGGGATGACTCCGAGTGAAATCTAGAACTGTAGTTGAAAAATAAACTGGATTAATGTTTTTCTGTTTATTTTTTGGTCAAGAAACTGCTTTTTAATGTCTCTACAAGAGATGTGATTCAAAGTCTTCCTCTTTTTAGGGAGCTACCGTGTATTAATGATATGTTCTGGGGTCTGCATTCATGCCTTTGGTTCAGGACTAATTTTCAAGGCCCACTGACTTCTCTATGTCTTTTTTTAACTGCAGAAACTCTTAAGTGGCTTTTCATATATGTCTACAGCTTGTCTTACAGTATTTAAGCAGTGAGAAATCTCCTCTGAGTTCTTGGTGATCCAATAACATGTTAGAGTGAAAGACCCTGTTAACTCTGCTAAACACTTTGTTATTCTGGAACACTTAGCTTAATTACTAAACATAAAGTAAGTTCAGGGGGAAAGTGCATGTATAAGGAAAAAAACCTTTGCTCAGGTGCACATTTCTTTCCTTGATCAGTGGCACTTCTCACTTGTTTAGTAGCAAATCCCAGTAACTGGTGGCAGTTGTATGGCTCAGGGAATCACTGCCCATCTGGGCTTTAAGACTGACCAAATTGTGGTCAGAGGCAGCCCCGACTAGATCTATGGGTCTGTTCTACGTGTCCCAGCACAGTGATGGTCTCTGACAGCTCAGCAGCTTTTCCAGTGGTTCTCTCTGCATGATGAAAAGGACATTAGAAGTTGCACATATGAGATTGCTATCGCAGTGAAGCAAAAAGAAGGGCTTGTTCCTTCCTGTATGTGGGCTGAGAAAACCCTCAGTCGTCTTGGTCAAACAGGTCAAAGGCTGTTTTTTTCACTCTGCTTATGTATGACATGTGCTACGGCTGCATGAAATAGCACATTTCAGGGTGAAGTCACAAAAAGAAGAGATTATAAGGTAAAATTCAAATATTTTATTGCTATAAATAGTGAAAAAATCGTAATCCATTTCTAAGTGATACGAAATGTTGGCATTAAACTGTAATTATGCTGTTTGGAACAACTGAAACTCTTACATTCTCAAAGCCGCTTTGAAATATTAACAATATACATTGGAAAATGAATTGGTTTGTAAAACTTTTGGTATAGCAAAGTTTCTGGGAAATTTCTTGTGCTTGTCTTGGGAACACTAGACAGGTAAACAATTTTAAACATTTAAATGCTTTAAGGTCATGAATTTTAAAAGGAAGTGAACAGAAAGGTTTATATCAGTCTTGGCTTTCTAAAGATGCTTTGCCTGATGCTTCATAAATAAGAAGTTCCTCCGAAAATGTTTTGCAGTTACAGTCTATCACTTTACAGATGAGTGCAAAGAATTAAGAATTGCTGATTAAAACAAGTTTACTGATTTCAAACTTCAAAGGAATCAGACAGAGAAGGCGCTGCTCTTTTAAGAGATATTTTTTCCGCTCTAACGTTGTTCTTTCAAAACTCTTTTTAAGGTAAGGATAAATTTCATTAGCAAAGTATCTATCTACCCTGCGAGCTATCCCTGTATACTTGTACAGAAATCTGTATGCAAGTCTGCTTTTTGAGTTAAGTCTAAATGAGAATGCAGCTGTGTGTGGCTATGTTCAACAAGTGCCAAAAGAATGATATCTTTCAGAAGATCATTCCTAAATTAATTTTTAGCTTTTCTTCACTTTTCATAGCAGTGTAGCTCAGGTGAAATTCTGTAGCAAAAATACTTGCAGATGAAGCCAGAAGAGATTGAATTTTCATCTGCGGAACTTTATTTTCAATTTGATCCATGTATCTAGAAACAAATGGTTGCTACCTCATGAGTATTTTGTACCCATCCAGCAAGATGCTAAAAGGGTGGATCAGGTGTCATCATACAGTATCCACACACGATAGGTACAACATCTTCGCATTTCAGTATTTTCCCACCTTCAATTTTAGCTTTATAACATGAGTGCAGATAAAACTTGCACAATTTACAGACAGTGTTTTCATTATTTCAAGTGGCTGAACCTAGAGGCAAATAATTGAAAAAAAAGTCGTAGAATGCAGTTTAGTAAATCAAAATCTCATTCATAATTACATAAAATGTAGTTTTAACCCTGAGAGGCATGGGTTATTGCTGTCATATGCCATAGGACAACAGTTATAAGGCTGTATACTACCTGGGATAACATAATTTCAGATGCAATTCAGTAGTGTCTCTTTAGAAATCTGTGATATTCCAGTTAACAGTAAAGGAAATAACAAAGGAAATGTTTCACTCCTATTTTTCCTTCTCAGTAACCTTCAAAAGAGGAGCTTATCACAATGCTTAACAGCTCTATAACTCAACTGAACCATTCCTCCGATGGCACGCTGCTGGACTCCTCAGAGAAGCTCCACGCTGTTCTGATAGTCCTGTACATCATCAGCCTGGCTGGTGGCACCCTCGGGGTCACCATGATGTCCCGACAGTTGTCTCAAAGGAGATCACAATCTGTGATGACCCTTATGATCATCAGCCTCCTGGTGCTGCACACCTTCATGCTCCTCAGCATCCCCTTCCGCCTCAGCTATTACATTTTGGGGGAGTGGAAATTCAATACGTTTGCGTGCAGGCTCACAGGCGCCATGATCTACCTGCACATGTACGCCACCTTCGCCTTTTACGTGGCCATCATCATCGCCCGCCTCCTCCACCTGGAGTTTCAGAAGTGCTACACCACAGCCTGGGTGGGGGCTGCCTGGCTGGTGGGAGCGCTGGTGATCACTCCTCTTCTTCTCTCATACTACGGCACCTCGAAGCCCTACAAGCCATCTGAATGCTTCCAGTTCCACAGGGAGTTACAAGAGGCTCACATAGTGATGGCAAACTACTGCCTGATTGGGATTTTGGTGGCAGTGTGTGCTGTGCTTACCATAATCCAGCTGACTGTGATCTATAGAGTAGCTGTGAAGTACTGGCCTGACATTAACTCTCATGTGGAATTCAGGGCTCAGGCAAAGAGTTTCTTCTTCATCTTGGTAACATTAGTCTGCTTTATGCCTCATCATGTATTCAGAGTATATTATATCCAAAACTACAACCTTGATAAAGACCATAAACTGCTCCTATACAACGAGGTTTTTTTAGCTTTAACAACAATGTGCTGCTTGGATATGTTGTACTTCTTAGCAGGAATAGCCCACTGACCTGTGAACTACCGGGCAGTCCAGCTGCAGTGTGTCAATACCAGATTTTGAGAGAAATAAAACTGCATTGGGATTTTCCTGAGCTAGGAGGACTGGTGAGTTTATGGCATGTCTCTGTAGGTCTACAGCACTGTTTGGCTTTTGCAGACCAGTAAGATTCCTCTTTCACAAGCTACTCTTTTTTATCTTCTCTCTAGAAGGCAGACACACACATGAGTTTTACTCTAGTCTCGACCTAAGAGTTATGCCCTGAAGCTTCGTTAAGATCTTCCTCAGCTGTCCTTCTCTAGCAATTACAGCACAAGTATCCATTCATTCGTATTTTTTTCCCTCAAAGTACCTCAAAGTAACCATAACCCACTGTGGCCGATAAGTTGTCTTCTCTGAAGATCTAACAATTTCTTCTGGCTATTGTGATACTGAAGAGAAGAGATGGAAGAAAGAAATTCCTTTACAGGATATTCGCACTAGAGATTTTAAATAGCCAGGACATAAATTTTATTCAAATGAGAAGTATTCACAGAATCAGAGAATGGGTCAGGTTGGAAAGGACCAGAGTGGGTCATCGGGTCCAACCTCCCTTTGTATAATTTATACAAAGTATATAATAAATTAAATTTTATGAAAACTAATCATTATCACAACTTCACCTTTACTTGTGTCATTCCAAATCCACAAGCAGCTCACTGAATTGTGATAATTATATATTTAGAGTTAATGAGAGCAGAACAGGATTCAAAACTTCTGCCTTATGTCCCATCAGGACTGGATCTGCGCTTGTTATTTCTTAGGTCCATTGTAGTCAAAAAAGTTGCTCTGGTTCCATAACTGGATCTGGAATTCAATTGAGGGGAAGGATCAGACACTGTCTAGGACAGAAAAATATTTTATCAGCCTTCAAAAACCTTTGATGTCTTGTCACTTTCAGTTGTCTGTTGATTTATTATCAGATGCCATATTTTTTCCATTTACGCATGTAACAAAACAGAACTAGAATAAACTTACTGAACAGTGCTTCACCAGTTCAGCATATGCTTGTGCATGTGCATACAAACTTGTTCTGAAGTATATCTTTTCTCCATTACACAGATTATATTCTTTGGGAATCACATCCGTTCAGGGAATCTCTGTTTTATCTTCGTGATTTAAAAGTTCTTTTTAATGATTCATTCTTCCTGCTCTGCTCAGTGCAGAAGGTCTCTAACCCTTCTGCTGAAGGCCCCACTGTCAATTGCTGCATCCCAGCAGCTTGAGGCCAGATTTCTTCCACCCCAGACTCCCAGGAGTCACACAAGGCTACACTTCCTCCTTCACAGCCCCATAAGTTCCTATAATTTTTAGCCTGGCAATCTTTGCTACACAAACTGCTATGATCCCTGGATTCAAATAGATTAAAGCTTGATTTGAGAGGATTATAAAGTACACTTATATAGTAATGCTACTAATACCTCAGATTTATGGCATTTCTTTGAATGAAAGAACTTGCACCTACTCTGTCAAAACTGAGTGTTTTTTACCTTGACATTTCTGTTAAAAAAATTTCTTGAAAATGCCTGATGGTTTCAGGATCCTTTCTGCCTCTTTTAAAAAGTGTGAGGTGTCCGGGGTCCAGTAGCAAGTCCGAAATCTGAAAATCCTGGTCTCATGGCTTCCTCTAGAGTTACCAGGTTCACCCCTGTTCAAACAATAGATTGATCAGCCCATGACTTCCCAAGGCAGCAGGTAGGCCTAGAGTTCAGATTACAGTGATGAGGCACAAAGGGACAGATTTTAAAGATGGATCTACCAAAGCCTTTAGAAAAACTGGCAAAGCTGCAGGTGTTGCAACAAGTATACTGTTTTTCCCTTACTGTGCTCCTGGGGCTAAATAAAAAATCTGTTCCTTGAAAAAGTGTCCTGTGTCATTGCCTATTCTCACCGACCAGTGTTTCCAAGGTGACCTACCTGGTAAAGATCAGAGTCATCTGGCCTTGCTTGTGAGCCTGCTGATAATCTATCTGTCCACCATCATGGTGTGCAGGTGTGGGGGAGAAAAAGAGATATTACATGCATGTCCTCAGCCGTGTGAACAAATCATGTCTTGATGGCCTTGCCTTTGCTGTTGCCTGACATTTTTTACCTGTGCCTGGGTGCATACCTTGCTGAAATAACCCTGGCCCATTGCCTTGACTTCCTGGTGTGATGCTGAAGCTGTGTTGCCCATGACAGCTGTCTGGTAACCACTGGCTGCTGGCTGGCACTGGGCCTGCTCTGCTTGCCCTGCCTGGGTGCCGTGGGGCTGCATGTAGCACCAGCTCTGGTGGGATGGAGTGAACTTGCACAGCATCAAGGCTTTCTCTCTTTCCCACTGTGCTCCACAGTGGGTAGGCTGTGGGCAGACAAGACAGTGGGAGAGCAGATGTGTAGATCTCACTATGGTCCTCCTAACTCACAGGATAATGGATTAAGCACTGATGTCAGTGTTATTACATCTAAGACTCACATTAAAGTGATAGAGATAAGCTCTATTCAATACCCAGTCCCCTGCTGAGATCTTTAAAAGCACTTTAAAAACTGGTTAAAATAAAAAATGATCACCCTTCAGAAGGATGCTCTGAGAAATAAATCCTGAAAGGACAATAATATTGAGCTCAGATTGTAGGGTACTATTCTTACTATGAATTATATAATGACATCCCCTGGAAAACAGTTAAAAATGTTGATTTGAATGCCATTTGCAGGACCCAAGTAATTCTGGAGATAATTATAGACATTAATAATTGCTTTCACATCAAAGGATCATGTAAAATTGTAAGCCATTTAGTCACCCCATTCATTTTTAATGTTATCCAACGAAGGCTGGGAAAATCCTCAGACATTCTGGAGCAAAGAATATCAAACTGCTAAGTGTATCTTCCATTGCTGTTCTCTGCATGAAGTTCTGTATAAACAGAGCAGGCAAGCAGACCAAAACCAAAACCCCATTTGTATCCCTGACTTCCTAAGTTAGTTTGATGGAAAGCTGTAGGTGGAGCAAGGCAGTTCTCACCGTACAAATGAGTGTGCTCACTGCTGTCACAGCTACACGGCTACTACAGCTGGCCTGTTCCTGCCTAACTCGAGCATGTCCTTTTCAACAGTGCTGAGGGTGATGCACAAGAGACATATCTGGTTTTAATTCATATCTTCCTTCTGATTCACCTGCTGCTTGTGCCTGCTCACAGAGAAAGGTCATATTGATGATGTTGTCAGATGGACATGCCCCTCGCTGCAAACAAGCAGAAGGAACAGATGCATTAGGAAAAAACAAAGGCACACTCCCACTCCCTTTTTTTTCCTTCTTCCCTCAAGCAATGACACTCTTAACAATAACAGATACTGTCATAACTATGTCTTTTTTTTTTTTCTGTGTCAACCCTAAACATAAAAACACACTACAGTCCTTGCCTTTTATCACATACATTCCAGTTTGGGGCCTTGAGTGCCACCATGAGCCACAGAGCAGCTGTCTGACAGACGGAGCAGAACCACATGTGGGTAATATTATGAAAGAAATTGAAAATTGCTTTATCCATAAGCACATGGGTGAAAACATTGCAGAAAAGCTACAGGAGGGCAGCATTTGTTGCAATGATTGTTGCACAGAGAATAAACACCAGGCAAAACTAAACCCAGAGAAATCACGAAAAAAATAATTAAAAAAAATACCAAAGCTACAAAAGACCAGCAAAAAAACCCCCTTCAATTTCTTCATGCCTTCTTTACTACACTGTTTTCAGCTGTCAGTGAGGAGGCCACATACTAAATCCATGGTAAGTCAAGACCATGTGTTGCCACACAAAGGGTATCACATAAATTGCACAGAAACATCTTGTTCATCAGCCAACAGTTTTGTGATCAGACCAACAATCAGAGGACAAGAGCCATAGCTCAGGAAGGGGATGCTGATGTTGTACAGGATGAAGGAGTTGCAGCTTCTGACTCTCTTGGGACTGAGATGGCATCCCTGCCTGCAGGAGCTCTCCTGTTTACAATCGTTTATGGAAAACCACACAGGAGCACAGTAGTACATGCAGAAACACACGAGCAGACTTGCACACAGCAGAAGAAGGGAAAGCTGGGCTCCAGATGAAGTAATTTTCATTCTGGCAAGGAAAGATGGGATGGGGGTTCGCAGTGCCTTAATGTTACCAAGAGAGTAGTGCTAGCAACAGCTGTCTGCTTTTATGTCCTGGCAGGCAAGGACGGAGATGATGAATGTGTCAGAGGAAAGAAGGCTGCAGGAGATAGACTAGAAGGCATTGACTTGCATGATGATTCTTTCATTCATGATTTCTCTCAAATATTTGGAAAGGCTGATCTGTGCTTTCCAAGACATAGTACTGCTGCATAAAACACCTTGTAAGTTCTAAAACTCCATGGACATAAATTGCATTAATCTTTTGAGCCACAAAATAAAAAAACCACTATGAAAAGATAGAACCTTTTATGATATTAAAAAATAACGTAAAATACATGCTGCTTTATTTTCATATTCTGCTTGGCAGAAGTATCAAACCCAGTGATGCATCTTACATTAGGACACCACTACAGTTTACTCAAAGATGTGATAAAAAAATCCTTCAGCCAAATTTTTTAATAAATCTGCTTCCTGTAGCAATTCTTCCTCTCTCATTTTCATATCCTCTGTCTGTGGAAACCCCCTCTGAAATGTTGCAATATGGAAACCAGCAGGTGAAAAGGCTTCCTACTGGAAAAAAAGCCAGAAAAAAAGGGGAAATTTCACAAGCTGCACATTTTGCTTTTCCACTGGCATAATCATTCCAGCCCCCTTTCCAAAACTTAACCTAAGTGGGTGACAGCTTGTGTATCCTGGACGGAGCAAATGAAGAAGCAAATTGGGAAAGAGGCTTTTCCACAATGAGGAACACCAAGATGACTCATGGACTCATCTCCTGCTCCTGGTGTCTGTCTCACTGTCCTTTGACTCTGCTGTGAAAGCATGAAATGTCAGGGCACAGGCTGGTGGTGCCTGTCCCGTAAACGAGGCTGTGCAACATCAGTCTCCAGGCACTTTCCTGCTTTAGCTCTACTGCTACCTTCTACAGTTACCCTAAAAACATTCCTATCTCTAAGAAGGCACTTTTCTTTCCCCTCTATCCCATAGAACCTTTCAAAAGGGAAATAAATTTTCAGACAAACGGCATGTGAAAACTGCCAGTTTTTTCATCTCAAATTTCCCCCTTCCCTTGACATTTTACCCGCTAACTCCCTGAGAGGAGTAACATCAGCAGAAGCTTAAACTTTTTAAAACTTTAGGCTGATGAATGACATTTCTCTGTGCAACTTACATTCCACCTTTTGCCTTGTAACAGATGATCACACCGAATGACTTACTGCTTGTGTGTGGTTTAGCCCCAGGCGGCAACTAAGTACCACACAGCCGCTTCCTCCCCTTCCTCCCCTTCCCTCCCCAGTGGGATGGGGAGGTGAGTTAGAAAAAAGGCAAAACTTGTGGGCTGGGATGAACACGGTTTAATAATTAAAATAAAGTAAAATATAATAATAGTACTAATAATACTAATTATGATATTAAAAACAATAATTGTGATGAAAAGGAGAGAGAGAGAGGGAGAGAGGGAAATAAAGCCCAAGAAAAACAAGCGATGCAGAACACAATTGCTCACCACCTGCTGATCAGTGCCCAGCCTGTCCCCCAGCAGCAATCAGAGGGCTGCCAGCCAACTTTCCCCAGTTTATGTACATACTGAGTATGTCAGTCTATGCTGTGGGACGTCCCTTTGGCCATTTCAGGTCAGCTGTCCTGGCCATGCTCCCTCCCAGCTTCCTGTGCACCTGGCAGAGAATAAGACACTGAGAAGTCCTTGACTTCAGGTAAGCTCTGCTCAGCAACACCCAAACCATCATTGGGTTATCAGCATTATTTTCATCCCAAATTCAAAGCACAGCACTGTGTTAGCTACTACGAAGGAAATTTACTCTGTCCCAGCTGAAAACATGGATTTAGCGTGTGGCTCTTCAGAATACCTGAATGAGGAACCCTTCATAAGTAGTTCTTACTCCCTTTAAAGATGAGTAGTTTGGTATCATAGAGCACATGGTTCATCCCCTCATTTTCTGTTTTCCTTTCATCTGTTTGGTGAAATACTGGTTTTATGCTTGTGGGTGGGAAAACGAACTTACTGAGCACCAGAAAGTTCAGTGTAATTTTTCCAGGTTTCTAGACTTGAGGCAGTCTGTTACTGGTTACCCTGATGCTTGACTTATTTGATTTGTTGCCAGCCACGTTCTGGCAGGAGGAAGCTGGAGAGTATGAAGTTTGAGAACCATTGCCTTAAACCAGAGTTACAGGGCAATTAAATCACTTTCCAGAAGATTTACATAACTTTAAAGCTTATTTGGGTAACAAAAACTCTTACTCAACCTGGTGTCTGCTCAGATGTGTCATCTGCAGTTTGAGAAGGTTCCCACCATGCAACCACCTCAGCTCAAAAGCTTTGTTCTAAAAGCTGTATCATATATATGGAATGGACACAGGCCTCTTGACTCACAAGACAATCTTTGCGCCAAAGCAGGGGAATTTTGTTGAAATATCTGAACAGCCTTGATGGTGGATTCCTCTGACAGCACACTCTGTAAAAATATGAGAATAATTTTAAAAATAATCTCACAACAGCAGTATCTGCTTGTGAAGCATTACAGCACGATTAGAATCACATAAAGGAAGGAACTCTTTGAAGTCTGCAAAACTGAGACAGCAAAACCAACAATATCTTAGGTTTTATAAAAGCAAAACAGTTCAATCATAAAACTTGGGCCATTAAAAGTCAAGGTAAAACAGTGCAAGGGAGAAAGGGAAAAGAAGGAATAATGTAACTCATAACTATGTACTTGTTTATTATTTAAAATGAAAAAAGTTAAGAGAGAGCAAGAGAGAAACAGATAAAAAGACAAAAAAAGAAAAGAGGCACCTTAAAATGTGTCTCTGAAGTATGCTAACAAAATTTGAGGGGTCAAGAATAGGCAGCAATTGCTATCTGACAAATAGAAGTGGCTGAAAGATGAAATGCTAGGGAGATATTAAGGACATTTTTAGGAGAGTCTTAGTAGACCAAAACCATGGATTGCCCTTGCAGGAGTGGAATTGCCCTCTAAAATCACGTCTGAAATCAGAATATCTCTATTATTAAGTAGAACGATAACAAATTCCATTAGTTTTCTTCTGGAATCTTTCTCCTACTAGCACTCACAGAGCTTGAAAAGGAATTAAATTAAAAAGGAATGCTCTTTCCTCATTATTAGATGGAATAAAATCTTTTTAATCAGATCTTGTTTGATCAGAGAGAATAATAATCTAATAAGAAAGCAATACATCGTCTACACCTACTTCTGCAGCGGTGAGCTCCTCATGAAATAGCTCCTGGGAAAAAGCTGTCAGCTCACCTTTGTTCCTGCACACCCACACTGCATGAGCCAGCAGGGAGATGATCAAAGCACCCCAGGTTTTCTGCCGGCAGGTAACAGACACTGAACAGTCTCCATGTGCTGACGTTTCCGAGCAGCTGCCGTCAGAGAAGGCTACAGCTGAGGTGGCGTGGAGGCACTTCCACCCCAGCAGCGTCACTCTGCAGTGCAGACATGGAGCGGTCGTGTGCCCGGGGTACCTCTGCCTGGGGGACTGCGGTGCAGGAACAGCTGGAGGAGCCAGGGAGGAGTAAGGAGGAGATCTGACTTAAGCGCCTAATAGGTACAGGTTATGCCAGTCATCAGGCTGTAAAGCCACAATGCTTGGACTTCAGAAACACTCTTCTAGCACGTAGCTCGGCAAGCTAGAGCTTGGCATGCTTTGCTGAGCTTCTAAGTCAGGACAGAGAGTCCACAGGGCTTCCCACCTGTAAAATCTACACACAGCTGCAATCCAGCAAGTTTTGGATCATCAACGCTGCCTGCATAACCAGAAGAAAATATCCCCCATTCCTTACTGCTGTGGGTAAGCCCCTGCCTCTGTTTTCTGGTGAGCGATATCCTTGCAGTAGGAGCATTTCAGGAGGTGCTGCCAGCTGGCCAGTGGAACATAGCTGGGCATGTGTTCCTGGGAGGGAGGGCGATGGGAATATGAGCGTATAAGCAGCTAGCAGAACCAACAAAACACACTTTCAGAGAATTAAATGAGATGGATTCTAGCCAGTCAGAAAAATATGTGAATAAATATTAAAAAATGTGATAAGACTTCAAGATGTTGAAACATACAATTAATCCGAGAAACCCTTTCTACGCAGATTTAGAAAAGGCACTGGCAAATACCTCAAATAGACCTGATGACGATGCAAGCACCCAGTTTGTCAGTCATTAAACAACCATGTTAGCTGCTCTGGGGAATGCCTGCTGAAATCTGCATAAGCTTTCAGAGGAAAGAAATCGTTAACCTCCAAACTGAGCTGTAAGTGTGCCACACCACAACACCATGAGAACATCCTGTCACTCTGTGATTTATTGCTCTTAAAGGGGCTATGCTACTGCATGTCCTCAGATAAACCAGTGGGCACCATGAAAATGCACAGAAAAATAATTTTCAGGGTTCTCAAAGGAATTAACAGTGCAGACTTCTTTACTGGATTAATTTCACTTATTCCCATCCATCAGAGCTGTAGAGAACTCCCCCTCTTCTCCTGCCAAACTCTCTTGTGTTGTGTAACAGCGTTACGAGAGTAGTTTGTTTCCAAATGATATGAGGAAGACTAATTCTATTAGGAATGGATGTGTGCAGTACTGCTATCACAGTGTTCTGCCTTGCACAGCTCCAGACCGGCTCAGTATGAACCAAAGCCCGAGCAGTTCTAGCTGCATGATTGTTCTGTTCCAGCAATAGGGAAGAAGGGACAAGGAATGATCCACATCCTATTTTGATGCACTTAATTTTTCCTGTCTAATGTTCAGACTTCCTGTCTATCAGAATGCCAGGAGAGATTCTCTGCATGTGAAGGTGGTGTGTCTCAGAAATGATACATATATCTGGAAAGAAGTAAGGCAGGAGATGGAAAGGAGTAAGGCAGTAAATTAACTACCTGGTGCCTGTACCGAGGAGGAGAATCTTTACCCATGGTGTACCCACCAACCACTCCCCACTGAATGTTCGGGGAAGGCAGGCATTTTGCAAGATTGTTTCTCACTACATCTAAAACACAGATGCAAGCTGGGTGTGTTGGACCTCATGTCCTCTGCATCAGGAAGGAAATAGTCAGCAGGTCTGCAAGGTAAGAGTGCTGGTGCCAGCAGAGACTAAATGGCACAAAGTGTTAACAGCACTTACATCACTAAGACATTGATAGAGTTTTCTACTGGCAAGAACAAAATCCCAATTTTCATTACGGAGTAAGAATGATTTCAGAACTTTTTGAGAGCTACAGAGAAATATCTACCATTAAATTCTCAGTGGGAACTGAAATGCCACAGTAGTCCTGTCAGTCTTTGACTTTGGCTTCATGTTTTCATATACAGCAGCCTGCAGCTACGGACCTATTTGTGGTGGTGATGGTTGATTATTTTCTTATTACAGGGAAAGAAGTGATGGTGGTCAGGATGAATGGGATTGATGAGCATCCCTGGCAGCATTCGTGGACATCCTAATGTGGTGTAGACTATGTCATCAGACCACATCAACAATCACCTCCAAAAGCACATTCTGTAGGTGAACCTCTTGCTCTGGACTGATACAATCTCCATGTGCCAAGCAAGAGAGGATTTGCATCAGCCCCAGGTGACTGTGCATTGAAACAATAGGCAGTGGTGAGCGCAAGGGATGTCAAGATTTTCAAGGCTATTTGTTAAAATATTGATGCCCTGAGACTGAAAAAGGCAAGATGTCCTTGCAGTTCTGTCAGGCGTGGCTGGGGTCAGTGCTGTGGAAGATGCTGAATGTGCTATGAGCTTCTCAGATGTGTCCTCTCACTTTGCACAGTAAATGAAATGTGCTGTTCTAAAGGTGAAAATTGATCTAGAACAGCAAGGCTGCACCAGGACTCTAAGAGGAGCACAGCTTATCTCTGACTCTAAAATTGCCAATATAATGATGATGTGTCAGAAACTGACTTTGCATCTCCCTTGAAGCAACTTCTGACAGCAACAAAAGAAAAAATCTAAAACAAAAGAGAAAATCCAGCTAACCAACTTTTGGTTGGAGAGTGGCTGGATCAACCAGGTGCTGAAACATGCAAAATTTGTCTAAGGAAAATGTGAGCAGTTTGGTAATATTGATGGAAATCAGAAGCTCACAGCTGTATTTTAAAACATTTCATTTATGTCAAAATAAACTCTGCTGGAAGTAATGCAGAAGTGGTGCTAACGGTTTGATTCGCTGGTGAGGAGGAAAGCTCGCAATGAACTCACACAGCACAATAATTTCATAGGTGAAGAAATATCTGTTGCCCTGCAGCAAACCTGCAGCAGGGTGTGTGTAACATTTCTGGATTTATCTGTAGTCCAGCATGCAGCTGCCCTTCTTTTAAGCACCTAATGGCCCCTGTTCTTTAATTAAAAGGGTTACAAGCGCTGCAGTGACTGGGAACCTAGCCACTTAACTATTTCTTTCTTTTGATTTGACTTCTGTTTTATCAAGTAGTTTTTCCTGCAATGTCACGAAGAAAAAAGTCTTCAGCTTTGTCATGCTAAGTAGCACACTAGTGTTATTGTGCAAACTGTTGTATGTGCATAGGCAATAGCCATGACAACATGAAGAGCAGCACAATATGAAATTTTATAACAATGCAATTAATAACTCAAGTCACTTAGACACATTTTTCAATAACTGCTTTGTATATTTGATACCATAATCATTTATATTAGATGACTCAAAATATGACACCATTAGTAGCCTTTTTGATGTAATTATTTTCAATCTTGTTTAACAGAACTGTGGTACTTGGTGGTGTTGTGATATTTTTTGTTGGTTTTCCTGCCATGGAAGACTCAAGATTACTCATCAGCACTGTCTTCCCTTTCTTCTTCACTACGTTCTGTTGCATCTGCCCACTTGTCAGCTTCTCAGAAAGCATCTTACAAGCTTTCACATGTGTTTCTTCCTCAGCCGTAGCCTAACCACCAAGTGACATTCTCAAACTTGCCTGGATAGTTTCTATGCTTCCAACATTTTGGTTCTAAAGAGGGTCTGTCAGGTTCTTCACCATGAGCTGAGCTAGCCTCTGAACAGATTATGTTTCACTGTCCCTCAAAGACACCACAAAAAACCTCACCTAGAACAGAGAGTATCCCTCATACCAGTGGAGCTACAGCAAACCAATTATGTCAAATAATCTACTGGTCAGAAAGCACACTCTGGAAAAGAGCACCAGTGCATAACATTTAACAGAGTGTTTTTAAAAAAGATTAGAGAAGGTTACAAAACCTTTTTTCCATTCAGCTGTAATGAATCACTCTGTGGTTGGTGTTATCTCTCCCTGTTTTTCCACTGTTTAAACTTCCTGTTCGTCACAGTCACTCACTGCTGCTGTGGCCACCCAAAAGATATCTGTGTAGTTTAAGCCAGTTATCTTGAAGAGATGGGTACTTTCAGCAGGCAGTCCAGCCCTTTCAAAAATAGGTGTTTCAGATAAATAGGAGAATTAACATCTGAACTCACTAATCTGTCAATACCACCACTCAGAGAGTCCAACTATTTGCCTTATTCTGTCCAACTTCTGGAACCAACCCGACCTCTATCCATTCTTGGCTTTAACAACCAACTGAGAGGCCACCCCTTCGTCACTCCCAGATCAAACACTCAAGCTCTCTGCCCTTCACATTACACAAATTATTGTAAAGTGCCTAACTGATCTATTTTCCAGTGCTTTACAATTTGCTATTCATGGCCTCTTTATACCCTTTTATATTCTTTTGGAATCATTTACAGTAAGTGAACTACAGTGGGCAGTACAAGCCTGATAAATCCTAAGGTGTTTGACAGGAACTGTGCAGAATTCATAAATGGTATTGTTCACATAAGAGTGAAGCTGGTGAAGAGATGGAATTTGGTCTCAGGTTCCTCAATATTAATCACTTATCGCAACAATCAAGTTCCATAGCAGGTAGAGTCAGGATATGCTTGAAATCGGTCACTATATTAAAAAATAAAAGTAAGCAGCAAAACCAAGAAGATGGGAATCTGAGGTGAGTTGTAATTGAGTTGCTTCATTAAGATGCTTTGAGAATTTATTTTTTCCCTGCCCATTTCTCCTTCAGAATGGTAAGTTAGTCAGCTAGAAAACTACACAGTGAATTCTCATGCCTGCATCAGTCTTTCTGTCCTTTCTCATAGAAAGATAGTCCTCCATCCATGGCTTTACATTAGTAAGTGCTGTGTTTAGAGTAGTAATCTTCACTTTACATAATCCTCTCCTTTATATACCCCTGCTTTGAATTGGGAGCAAATGCTAAGTTGATCATGCGTAAGATACACACATAAATGTCAACCAGCTCGGCTGTCTTCTTCCTCCGCTTCTCGGTATTGTTGCAATGCATGGTGTTGAAGTGCATCAGTGCTGACACTTATCCTATTAAGCTATGGAAATGCACATCAGTGCTACTGTAATATTATCATTCTTTGCATTTTTCTTTCCTGGCTGAACAGTCAATATGATTGATGACAGAAAGCCTGGTTAAGTAGAAAGAAGTTACTAGTAAAATAAGCATTTCAGTGAGTCGTGAATAAAGATTTAAAGGCAAGCCAGAACCTATAGTTAAACACAGGCTATAGATCAATTTTCTTTAAAAAGCAAACTTCTTTCAGTTATAACTGTACTTTGACTTGAAAGAAAACTTCAGAAGACAAAAATATGCATACATGAATCAAAACCATCCAGCTAGAAATCCAGTGAGGCAGCATGGATTCTAGAACCTGAAAGATATAAAAGGGTGATAAAAATACAATCCAAACTCAAAAGATAAAGAGCACCAGAAAGTGAGAAAAGCAAAATTTAACATGCGCACAGACTGGGGAAAAAAGGCATAAAGGAAGAAATATTTCCTCCACAAAAACAAAGAGACTGCCACTCTGTGGCACCTTTTTAAACGACATTTGTAAATAAAGTTTCTTCTGTGACAGAAAAAGGAAGAACAAGAAATGAATGGGTTTACATGGTAGCCAGAGTTCATTATTTTATTTTGGTTTTATAGTTATTCTTGAAATCACTGTGTTATCATCTGAAAGATATATGTAAAGAGCTTCTCTTAGCAAACAGAAAAAAAAAATTTCCTCAAGTCTTACTATTAAGATGCTTACATTTTGACTCTGGTGTTTTTTGTTTAAAGGGTAATTTCAAATTTGCCACAGAAGGGAGTTGCATCCACAGGTATTATCAAGCTGCTATCGCACCTTTACTCACGACCTGTGTGTTTTTGAGGGATGCCCATTTCCAGCTGCCAGAGCTGCTGCGTCTCTGCTCACCCTTTCCCAGTCTCTTCCAATGCAGTTAATGCCACTTGCTGGTTTTCTGCTGCCAGTACAGGTTTCTGTGTTGCACCCAGCTCTAGAGAATAAGCTCAGGACATCCCACTCAGTGCAGTAGATTTGGAAATTAAGATTATGATAAAACTGAAGCTCAAAAAAAACCAATCAAAAAACCCCCCACCTGAACCAAAAAACATTAATTCAATATAAAATCTACCAGTTCTGCAAATAGACAGATTGGCAGGAAATATCAACACCACAGTGTAGCGGCAACTTGCAGGCAGTCTACTTTTGCATTAAATAAGTATTGTACAAGTGTTTTCTTAATTGTGTTAGTGTAAAATTCCTACTCTTGTAGGAAAACATGAGTATGACAGAAGAAAGCATGACAGAAAAAAAAATTCAAGAGAAAGTACCATTAAGGAGATTATTCCAAAGTGTATGCTAATTTAATACCAAATAATAATTTTTTTTAACAAGATGTCTGAGATGTATCTGAAGAATCCACCTAGATTCTCAAATTTAAAAAACTCAACAGTTTATTCCTTCCTTTTCCCTGATGGTTCTTATTTTGAGGACAAAGAATCTCTAAAGAAAGAATCTGACTGCAGGAAAGGAGAAGCACTGATAGCTGCACTGCTGCTTGGGTGTTTATGTGATATTACATGTCTGTCACTCCAGAACAGTACGAGAAAGTAAGTGTGAAGTTTTAGTACAAACTCGCTACCATTCTGTCAGCTGTCACCATTTCCTCACTCCAGTCCTCCACCATTCATATTTCTTTCCAGGATCTGATTCTGCTGAGGTACTAACACAATTTATAAGCAGCTCAGGACGGATTATATCCATTTTTTAGAACTTCTGAAATGATTCATAACCACAAGACTCTGGCATTAACCACATCACATAACTCCCTTGTCTTACTGTTTTGAACTTTTACAATTAAAAAAAAAAAAGAAAGTACAAACAGAGGACAGGATTAACTACTCCAGTCAGAGCCAAAACATTTCATTTTATTTTTTAAAATGTTATTATATTTTTATTTAGAAGTTTTCAACATTCTGGACAGCATGTGTAGAATAAATCTTCTCACCTTCCTCCCCATGGAAATAAAACTCATGAAGCCGGGGTGCCCAATGCTGGGGAAGGACTCAACAGATTAAAATCTCAGATTGGCTTGGAAGTGTTATGAGGAGCTCAAGTCTGAATATATGCCAGAAACAGAAATTTACCATTTAAAGGAAAAGAATACCCATCAATATATTTCTAGGTGCAAAAAACTTTCTTTCTGTGGATGACACAACTCTGCCTAGCTCATACACAGCTTGGTCAATCCGGTGCTTCTAGAATTTCTACATGACATTTTAGGACTAAGAAAAAGATATGTTTTCCAAGCATACCCTTATGAGGTTTTAATGGTGATACAGAAAAACTTTGTGATGAACTTGCAGTGCTAATAAGCACCATATCCATAAAGCTGCCCCCAAAAGCCACCATTGCACCTGTGGTTCCCACACTGCACAGCTGAATTGCCGCAAGGCGCTCCAGGCACCTCCAGCAACCCTAGCAGCTGTTGTGGCAACAGGTAATCAAACCATATCCACCTGCATTCTGAGACATAACGGGCTCATTTGAGTGGTTTAGTTACTTCATCTGTTGGAAATGACGTTGATGAAAATCTTGATCATCCAAAAATGATTGATGGATTCCACACAAAGAAAATTTGCAAGCTGCACTATTCGTAATTAATCTAATGGATTGCAAAATTTTATTTAATTTAAAATTTCTATTTAATTTATATAAGAAGTTTAAGATAATCACTTTTGTCATATGATATGCATATAGTTTGAAACGTGAAACTGTGTTTTCTAGGATGTTGTTCTTAAAGGTATATGCACATTGATGCTACATTATGAAACTATAAATTATTTCTTTTTTAGGATTTGTAGCATTTGTTGGCAAGTTTATCCTCTTTTTTTGTAAGAGACAATGACAGCAACTACTTTAAAGCATATACATTTGACTTCTCTACTCATTTCAAAGAACACGCTTGTGAAAAGTGCAGGATAAATTATTTCACTAAAGCAATAATTTGTATTTCAACTCCAACAATGGACATGGTGGAGGGAATGAACTACAAAAATCAGCAACAGGAAAGAAGAACTAAAAAATGCTGAAACTTCAAGGGTGATTTTCTGAATTAAGTTCAAATATTGAAAAATAATATGGCTTCCTTCATGTAGGTTTGCATTCTGTTTGTGTACACATGTATACAAATACAATATACAACTTTTCCCTGTATTAATAGTACTACATTTATATTACACTAAAAGTTTCACAATGAATCTTCACTCAGTTTTAACCAAGGATATGCTGCTTGCCAGTGAAACAGAATAATCTGCCTTTTTGAAATGTGCAATACATCATTACGACATCATATGGTACTCCAGTGCTGGATGTTTCCAGGTCATCTTAAATTAAACTGTAGTAGAAATTTTTGGCAAATTTAATCCAAAGCAAGCCAAAGATGCTGCTGGTATAACTGTCTATGCCAAAAAAACGTATGTTTGTTCTGTGTGCAGAGTCAGGTAAAAAAGAGATGTGAGAAAGTGGTGATGGCAGTTCAGGGGTGCAGCAGGCCACTTCTTTGGCTGCACAGCCATGAAGGTGCACTTATAAACCACTGCACCAAACCAACAAAGCCTTGCAACAACCCTGTTTGCATTTATTATTAGGTTTGCTTCTTCTCCTTGGAAGACCTTGACCACATAGTCCTTTTCAGGGTTCAGATCTGTACCTGCATCTCCTCCACCTGCCAACAGTTCTTCAGCACAGCATGGGACTGGTTGGCATTCCCCAGGCTTTTCTCTACAGATGAAGCCAGGCTGCATTCCTTATTTTGTTATGTCTTCATTTGTTTATGCCTTTTATGGCCAAGGATGTGGTCTGTGATGGGTGCCAGAGTGTGGCAGAGCCCTGGAAGCCCTGCATCCAAATGAAGAAGGGGCAGGCTATGAAAGTTCCTGCCTCAGGGGTAGCATATACCCACACACAGGCCATGTGCCTGCCAAAGTCAGTCTCAGCTGGCAGCTGTAACCACTTTAAAGTGCTTGCCACCAGGGTGCCAAACATGATAGGGAGCTGAGGTCCCAGTGGGGACCACAGCTGTTTGCCAGCAGGCAAGCTCTAGTTGATGCTATTTTCTCTGCTGCTGTTGCCATAGGAGACTCTCAGTTGAGGAGGAGCTGCTGACTTCCCCCTTTCCACCCTCCTGTCTGCTACAGCACATTCCCTGCCTCTGCATGTCTTGCCTCACATAAAGAGGCACCTGTGTGTAAACCTCCTCAGCATTCAGCCTCCCTCTCTCCCATGAGAAAATTTAAGGTATATGTTGGGGTGCACTCTGTGCTGGAAGAGAGATAGGCCCTCAGGGCCTATCTCTCTTCCAGCACAGAGTGCACCCCAACGGTATAAACCTCAATTTTCCTATGCTGGAGGAAGCTCCAGATCAGATCCTATTGTTGAGCAGGATGGTCTGAACAGGATATCAGCAAGTGAGAGAAAGGCCCCTCCCCTGGGTTGCTCTTGGCTTTGGCATGATGCTACTGGGAAAGTGTGATGAAGTCGAAAGAGAAGCTGGAGACTGTGTGCTTGGGACTCTCCTCCCAACCCAGGCCTCAGATTTGAAGACCTACTGGAGACCAACACAGTGACTTTATACCTGCCAAGATGCAGCTGACTGAGTTTTCAACTCTGTGCTCCTCTGAACATCACTATTGTCGCTTTCCATGTCCTGAGAAAGCAGGACATGATATTCAGAACTCCTGTGGTCCCCAAGGAGTCCCAGATGGAGATGAACTCTTCTGACTCGTTTCAGACCTTCTTTGGTTAGGAGAAAGGCAGACATCCTCCTAGCACAATGCCCTTCTTCAGCTTGAGGGCAAAAGCAGGAAGGTGTTTTATAGCATGACATTAGTGTGTCCAGCAGAACCTAGAGCACAGACTGAGGCCAGAGCACCATGTCAGAGCAAGTGTGGCCATATCCATAGGAATAAACAGCAGGGTCCCTGGAGCCCCAACAACATTCACATCATGAGCAGACGTTCATGAAAAGTGCTGGCTGTCAGGATAAACACTTTTCTGAGACCACTCACCACATTTACAGATGATTCTAAGAGCTTACATGTTTACTAAGCAAGCCCAGTGCCTGGGAATATTCTTGCACATGGTTCAATTGAGTAGTATAAATGCAACTGGAGTATAATGATATAGAATGGATGCTGGACAGACATTAAAAAGAAAACAAGAAAATCTGAGAACTTCCATTTGGCTTGAGCAGACATCTCTGGATATTTTCTCTCAGTATGACTGTAACTTGCTGGCTTTACTGTCAGATTTCCCACACACACACAGGCAAAATATTTTAAAAGTTCTATGGAACATTTCAGTCTAGCTAAATGGCCAAGTCTTGGGGAAGCATCCAACAAAGACGAATTTCTGTAATTCAGATTCTTCCTTAGGCAGTTGTTTTTAATATCAAATATTCTCTTTTGAACTACTTTCTAGGATTAACATGCGTTGAATCCATCAGCTTGCTGTCACCACTCCTGTCTAATGTGGATCACACAGGGAAAAAAAACAACTGAAGCTGAGCAATGTGGTAGGACACTGGGCCTGGAGATGAAGTTTCGTATTGTAACTATTTTGGAATACAGCATTTATATTTTAACGTGATAATTACAAGTGAGTTTGAGATGCAGAAAAAAGTTTTTCTGACTTCATGAAGTGTGTTGTTTAAAACTCTAGGTGTGTTGATGACTGCATTGTGCTGTACACAACACTTGGCTTGGTTAAAAATACACAGCTGTCACAAATTTTATACAAGAGAAAAACGTACTTCTGCCATTTGTAACTAAAGTAACTCTGCTTCTTTGTGTGTTTCTGATGCTGAAAATTTCAGGCAAAGTGGCGAAAGTGAAATTAGGAGGAGATACGCAAAAATATCAGTTTTCTGAGCTTTAGTTTATGAAAGCTTATGGGGTAGTTATGAGATATATTAACTGGGCATAATTGAGAGCATTGAACAAATACAGGTGAAAAATGTGTGCAATGAGATTTTAAAACTAATTTTATCTTTGTGTTCAAAGTTGAAAGTGAAGGAAGATTTATAGCTACTCCTATAAAACAAATAGACCTGTTGTGTAAGTATAAAATTCTGAATTTAGAAACATGTATAACACTACTGATTTGTTTTACAGAGAAGAGCACTGAAACTAATATCTGAAAGACCCTTTACTTACTTCTAACAAGATTACCATTTTTATAGCCTATAAAAATTATTTCCATGATTGAAATAAAGATAGAACCTCTCTCATTTAAGGATCAAATAGCTGCTGGCAACATGATAGAGGTTTTGTATATGTAGAAGAGGAGAAGGAATAGTTTAAAAGAAATAATTAGCAAAAGTCTCCCAGATAGGTTATGATGGCCTTATAATTGTATTCATATATTTACATACTGTGTTATCAGAAACACATAGAGCTCTGGAACTAAAATATGCATGGAAAGAGAAAAGTTTGTAAACTTTCAGTTAGGCACCAGAGCGAAATTCATTAGATTTGGTCTTGAAGTCCATCAAATTTGAGGATAATTCACTGGGATATATAGGTATTTCATATATGTCTTTGTGTACAGGGGAAACAAGTTTGTTATACTTCCAACCTCTATGATGATCCCATGGGACTAGCGGGGTGTTTGGCAGTGGAGTTGTGTGCAGTAGGGATCCTTGCAACCAGGACCACCTCCTATGTACATGAAGTGTACTCATGCACTGTGCACAGCAGGGACACAGGAAGGAAACCGCGACAGCAGAGGCAAATCTGGTTTTGAGATGACTCAGAGGTGATTTCTGATCCTCTAGCACATGCTATCCTGGAAACTCCGGGAGAAACCCAAGCTGCAGTTCTGTAATAGGCTGAGTCATCTGGCCACAGACTTGCTCTGTATCATCCTCTTCTAGTAGGACCTTCATCTACAGATAAAAATACATCACCAGCAGTACAAAAACTTCCTATTCCTGCTCACAAGTGGCTATCACACTCTGTCCCAGTGACTACCCTGTTTGACATATGAACACTCACTACATGACCAAACCCCTGATTTTCTTTTCCCATCCACAGGAACATACAACAGAAACAATCACTTGTGGTTTATCTCATGCTTCTGTCATATACTGGGGAGGCACATGACATTTTTCCCTAAAATTTATCCCCTTAGCACAAAAGGTGGCCTGTGCCAGGTGCAAAGCTTGGCTACTGCTGGCCTGTGCAGCTCTGCTACATGCAGATAAATTCTGCATCCATTAAAGAGGATGAACCTGCAGAAACCCTTGGATGTGAAACTGGCATCTGAAATGGGATCCAACATTAAAAATATTTCTGAATGTCACACCAGTACTCACCAATTCTAACCAGCCTTCTTCTAAGGACTGGAGTTTATTTTTGAAATCTTCAATTGGCAAAATATTGTGATGACTGAAGACATTATATCAAGACCTGTTTTCTGGCCCTAATAATTTTATTAACTTAGAACAGATATACTACAAATTGTTTAGAAATATATTGTCTTTTTTACCTGCATGAATTGTATCAGAGTCTGAAAGAGTCAATAAAGAGAAGAACTCAGTTTGATTTTTCCTGCAGAAGCTTGAATGAACGCAACTTGAAAAGTTTCAACTCCTTGGGCATGTTCTTTAGACTCAGAACACTTCAACAAAATTTTGTTGAGATTCAGCGTTCTCAGTGTCATCTGTTCAACTGCCTCTGCTTTGTGCACTCTTTTTCTTTATAAACTACTCATTATCCTACTTTTTCTTCTAAATTACCACATAGTGCCAATTACTAGGGAATTTAAAAACAAAACCAAAACAAACTCACAGAAGCCAAATTGTGCTCCAATTGCTTGATTATTTTATTCATTATGTCCATAAAAACATACCTCAATTAGTCTCTGGCAAAGGTTTTTTTTTTTTAGAGGCTCTTTTACTGTGCTAATTTCCACTCCTGTATTAGCAAGGAACAGTACTTCACATGCTACAAAATTTTCTAGCCAATACAGCTGTGCAGATATTAACCTGTCCCACAACTGAAGTGTAACAGCTTATTCTGCTTGGACTACATCACAATTCAAGTATTCATGCAACTTTCCATCATATTTTCATGCCTGGTACTCACTAATCCCCTAAATCTTTCCTCAAGCGAATTTTGGTGCTCACCTTCATGTATCAAGATGATTCAATTGTTCAATCCCCCTATTTTTTCCATCCTGCTGGGAATTAATAACATGAATATAGTCAAGATTTTCACATACACTTTTTGCATGTTCAGATTATCGCTGCAGATAAAGTTCTCCCAGTCAAAACAGGAATATGCAACAAGATTTTACTAGCTGAGGATCTCTAAAATATAGAGCGGTCTGAGTTCAGTTGAGCCATCTTAACTGTTTCAGAGGTTCTTAAACCGGGGCTCTGGTGATCTTTAGGTTTGGTAGAATAGAAACCACTGTTGTATCTTTACGGACTAACTTTGATGAAAAATATTTATGTGAACTCCAACCCGCCTTTGTTACCTGATATTATGGGTTTTGCTTTTCAGTACACAGGAAGACATTTTTCTTCATTTTCTTACACTTTCTAGATCCCATCGCAAAGACCAGTCTTCTCTGTCTCTCTTTGAGTAGAGGGCGAACCTGTACACATAACTGGTGGAAAACTGTACATGAATCTGGTGAATCAGCACATTGGATACTGCCAGAGGGCAAACCACTAGTCTGTTTTCAGGTGGCTTAGGTATGATCCAAATCAGAGTTACCAGTTCCTTGAGCTGTTGGGAAACACTCATTATGTCTCACTAAACTCTTGTGTTCGTGGGTTTGCACACACTATAGCTACAAAGGATATTTCCAAAGTTACATTCTAATATTCTATAAATCGATATGTAAGGTGTTGAAAGTGTTTCATACACTCAAAAGACGAATCAATATACAGACAAGGAATAACAAAAAATGAGTATATGAAAATATTTATGCTCAGGTTACCAAACTCAAAACTTTAATAAAGGCTGCAAGTAAAAATAAATAAAAGTATCATGTGTACATCCACAACTATTAACCATGCTGTTATTCACATAATTTTGAGATTCTAGGGTAAGGTAAAATAAAACCTCTCTGATTTTTCTTGCTCTAGGGTACCCAGCCCTAGAGGTGATAGCCATATTACTAGGAAGAATTAATGACTATATTTCTAAAGACTTCTTAATCACTAAATTATCTCAGTTCCTTTTCATCTGTTCATTTTCTGTATATTCCACACTAACATTCATGAACCTCTCTTGTGGTACAAGCTCTGCAAAAGTTTATGGATTAATAACTTCCTTTAGGGCTACCATTCACGTTGTCTGCAGGGCAAATGAGGGGAACGTACCTACCACTGACAGACTTGGGTCGTTCTTTAAAAGCAAGCTGTCAAATCCCTTGTGTCAGTCACCACTTATGGGCAAAACTAACTGCTCCTAAAACCTCCACACCTGGGACTTGTGGTAGTCTTGGACTTCTGCTCAGAAAGGAACTGCCTGGTTTTGGAGTCACCTGGTCTCTCACTTTGAGAGCACACAAGCTGGTGTGTCACAGTAAGTCCTTACAGAAAGTTGTTTATTTATTTATTTTATGTTCCTTCTTTGTTTACCAAAACAGTTCTACTGCACAGAATTATCCCACCAGCAACTGCCTGTGTGACAGAGACCTGCACTTGCAGCAGCACAAATCACATTCTTCAGTTTTGCCCTTTTTAAACCATAACAGCTATTTTTGATTTCAAGAAATTTAATTGCCCACCATTTCACATACTCTCTTTCTGTTTTCTGGAAAAGTGCGGGAAATCAGAAAGCTCTTCCACTGCTATCAGACCCATGGTCTACTTACGGCTCACGCAGAAAAGGCCAATACACACATACAGAGCTTTCAAGTTACAGTGGCTGCCACCCTGGCAGGCTAAGAACAGCTCTGCAGAAGAGCTGCAAAGGACAGATGTTCTCTCATCATGAGCAATCCTAGAGTGAATCCAGACAGAGAGGCAGGAGGAACACTAGGGCACATGCAGGAAATCTGACATGCAAAGGGCATAGATTGAATACACTGTAGCACCAGCATGCATGTGGACTGTGGGGCCACAGAAGAGATCACAAAAGATTACAAATTAAGGTGATCAAGGCTTCCACTGTGTTTACGAGCAGGTAGTCATCAGAACTACATAGGCATTGGCTTCTGAGCATGTACTAGGGCACATAAAAAGACTGATAGCAGGGAAAACGCATCTCTACTTTTGTCACAAGTCTCAGCAGGGTGTACAAATGTTTTCCATTACTGTGTAAAAGAATTTTAGTAATTTGGAACTAGGTCACTCCAGACATTAACAGCTCATGACAAAGAGCAGACCTGAAATCAAGTGGTATGCACAAAATGGAGTGAAATAGTTTAAAAGTTACTCAGAAAAATTATGCAGTCATTCATCATGAATCCATTGTGGTTTATCCATTGCATATTTTCATTATACTTTTCAAATACATTATACAAAACTTGAATCATTTTGGTTCAGGGAAAAAACCCCATAAACTCCTAACCCCTTCTGTCTGGATGCCTTTTATAATGACCACGAAAACAATGCTGGTCTGCATAAGCTAAGTATGTCATCATTAAATTTATTAAAAATTTTATAGAACTATACTCTCTGACCTAAAGAAGGATATTCTTTTTTATTTTTCAGTATTTTGAAATACCAAATCCCTTTACATTAACTATTTTGTGATATCCAAAGCACATATATAATTCATTCCTACGGAGTAGTTAAAGAACAGGCTGTGTCAGCCTTTTAACATTTGGTACACGAGCATTACCTCATTCTAATGTTTCTCTTCAAGACTTTTTTTGGGGTTTTTGTGCAATATATAAAAGAGTGACTATTCATGAAGAAAGTGGTCTGGGTGAAAAAGTAAGCAGTTTGTGAAGGAAACCCCAAAAACATAGCCTAATCTTTGGGTCTTTAACTTCCACATGGTGGTTGGGTTAAATATCTCATCTTTTGTAGTTCTTTCCAATTTTGCATGTCTAGGAAGGTTTCAAAAGTTGTTTTCCTATTTCATACAGAAAAATAAAGATTATTCGAGGGCACTCCTCTACTTCCAAGCAGGCCAATGCAGAGCTTGTACTAGTTCCAAAGTTAGGGTTTTCCAGTAAAAAATGTAGGAAGTGATTTATGTTGGCCATATAAATGCATTATTTCCCATCTGAATACAAAATCCCTCTTGCCACCTAGTTGATCTCATCCAAGCTGTTAGGACATAGCACAATCTCAGCATTGAAAACTGCTGCAGCTTTCTGGAAAGAGATGTTGCCTCATTCCCACTACTGCAGAATGAACATCCTTCAACTTGGGAAGATTTAACTGTGAGGAAGAACATCTATTCTAGCACCTCTAAGAGCTCATTTTCCCCACCTTTTTCTTCATATTTTTTTCATGAAATAAAAGTAACTTTTCTTTTGGGACTTTCCAAGTCATGCTTTGGTGAGCAGTATCAGAAAGCTTAAGAAAAGCAACAAGAAAGTCACTGAAACTAGATTTTCTTAAGATGCAGTAGATATACGTAACAGCACATAGTGTGCCTGGGCAGGCTTTCAAAAATAAATTGGATTCACGGACAATTTATAGCTCTGTAACAACATGCATATGTGAAATTCACATTTCATCAAATGTATGCAGTTTAGAGACACTGACATTTGATTTGTGAACATTCTCAAGCCTGTACCTCCACAAAGACATTCTCACCAGTTGCAATGCCTTTAAGAGTTAATACATGAAAATAGCCCCACTGTACTCTGGACCAGTTGTGCTTTCTATGTGTATAAATATACTTCACCTTTATCTTCTGTGACTTTTTGGGGGCTGCTGAGATGCAAATGTGCATCTTTAAAATGGTAACTTTGTTCTGCACCCGTGTGATGGCAGACCTGCACTGATAGTGTATGAGCATGGGCAGTCACCACTATCTGGCTTTCAAGACCCGCTTTTGTTCACCAGGACACCCACTAAAAGATTCCTCTTTTAGTCTCCATTGTCTCACAAATTGCAAGTAACACAGAGTTAAGGCAGAGTACTAATTAGGTGCCAAGACTAATTTTCTCACATGTTGAAAGGTTGACTCTCCCTAGGCTAAAGGAAACAGAGGAGAAATATGGAGGGAAATGGTGACGCTTCCTCCCACCCCTTCACTCCCCAGCTCCATCCCCACTTCCCTCAGCATGCCTGTAGCTCAGCTCCCTGTGCCATGTCAACCCCAGACTAATAAAATAGGGTGATGGAGGGAAAATGACCCTTGGAGATGGAGCAGAGATGGGTCTGGGGCTGGGTGAAGGTGGGGGAGGCCGTTGGAGCCGTTGAGGGGTGGCAGTTGGGTGGCCACAGAGTGTCCCCAGGCCAGCGGCTGCTCCAGGACAGGTGCAGGTGGGCCTGTCTGCTCCTGAGCGGGCCCCCCCTCAGGGCTGAGTGGCACCCAAGACATTGTGCTGTGGTGTGCTTACTGTGGAGGGTGTGTGTCGAACTACCGGGTGCACGAGTGTCTGGGAGCTCCTGCTGGCTACGGCATCTGGTGTAGAGCACTGTCAGCCCTGAACTGGCCTCTGTGTCTGTGCATTTGTTCACTGACACATGTTTCTCTGTGTGTGTGTGGGTGTGTGGGTGTGTGGGTGTGTGGGTGGGTGTGGGTGTGTGTGTGGGCAGATGATCCATCAGAGTGCCACCTAGGAACCCACAAGGATCTGCTGTCACACACAGGAGCTCATGCTCAGGGTGTTATGTGTCTCTGTGCGGGTACCTACACACAGGAGCATGTCAAGATCTCACAAGCTCTTGGGTGTCTTCATGCATTTGTGTGATGATGGTTTGTGCTAAGACATTGAATGGCTGTCTACAAAGACTGTGCATATTTGAATATCAGTTTGACAGTGCATCTGACTGTGCTCCCAGGTCTATTTTTATATCTGACTAGTTCAAGGCAGCAGTTTTGGTTGTAAAGAGTGTAGCAAGAGATGCAGAGTTTGCACGTCCGTGATGGAGTGTGGATGGAAAAATGCCTTGTGTCAAGGTTAGAGAAGCATGTTGCCCATATCATAGATAAAGGAGAAAACATGCTTGTCTGTTCAGGTTTTATCAGTACAGCACTGACTGCATTGCTGAGAGAATGTTATGCAAAAATTTTATTTAAAAGTATAGATGTGACGTGTAGCTTCACATGTCTGTCACGTACAGCTGCTGTGCCAGACTAATGTGCACATTTGTATATTTGCACATAGCAGCATGTGTCTGTTCTGCAGTGCTTTGCTTTGCCATCTGAGTGTGTATGACTGCATATTTTTAGTTGGGGAGCATGTGTAGAGCGATTGGGATGTATAGACCATTGTCATGTATTGATTTATGTTTTGCAGAACCAGTCTTGCCAAGAATTTATTGTCATTGCTCAGTGACAGAAGGTAACAATGAAAGATAGGTTCTTTGCTGAAGATTTCCTACTAATATGGCATATTTCCATCTGCCAGTTGCCTCTAGTGTCAGTAGGCAGCATCACCTCCTTAGTCTTTAAAGCATAGGAATTAATGCCATGCTTTGTACCACTACCTGGTTTAAAGGATTTGAAGAAAGTCTGCATTTAAAATTTTAATCATTAACAATACTTTTAGATGAAATGTGAAACAAGCATGAGGATAAGAGCTCTCATGTTGGCTTCTATGCCTCAATCTGTGATGTGAAGGGAGCAGCTTTGGTGTATCAGGATAGTTCAAACCCTGGACATATTTGCCTGATGGACTTGTCAAATAACAGTGCCAGAGGAGGTCACATTCATGGGGGCACTTTCATTTTCCCCAAGACAAAGACCACCATCTTAACCAAGAACTAGAAGCTCAAGCCGCTCATGGTGAAGTCAAACTTCATCCACATCTGTATCTTGAGATTGTTTTTCTGCCCAGTTCACAGTTAATTATCTATTTACAATAAATAAATAAAGGACATCATTTATTAACGACAGAATGATGAATGTGTCAGGATGCAGTTTGGGAGTTTAGTTATGGGGCACAAGTATGTCATGGCTTTTTACGTATCCCAGCAGACAGGAAGACTGATTTGACGTTATTAGAGTTGAAGCTCTTTAATCAATATTTTTCTGAAATGGTCCAGTGTTACAGCAGCTGTCATCCCATCAAAGTCCCTGTGGCTATTCGGAGCAGAGTAATTATATGCTTGAAAAACTGTTGAGGCCAAAAGTTTTGAACACCCTAACAGATTATCAAACTGTGTTTTCTTCTGTTTCTTGTGCCATGTGGGTTTTGCAAACAAGTTGTAGATTGCTCCACAAAATTCTGACGTGAAGTATTAACTACCATTGTTGTAGGGGCCTCAGCTGAGTTAATTGCTAAGGGAATCAGAAGGCAGTGATATTTTGAGAACTATACAAATCAGTTCTGTATGTCACATGGTCTTTTAAAAAACTTTAAAAATACTTTGGATTTTAATATTTTTCCTATAATCACAGGGAAATGGCAGGCAAGAAGAAAGAAATCCAGCTCCAGGTATAAATCCTAATTACTTGAACAACTTTATGGGGGAAATAGATGTTTTTTCTGCCTTTTTAAAATTTTTAAATGTTAAATTCATTTTTGTTTCAGACCGTAATAACTGATCAAAGCCAGTGGGATGAAATGCTGCAGAAGAATGGTATAGTAGGTACTAACAGCTGATATTTTCTGTTTAATCTGTCATGCAGATAGGTACAGGTTTCCATATTTATATTTCATCTTTAATAGATACTCTAGAAGACTAGTGCCATATATTTTAAAGAAAGCTATATTAATATATATTTATAAATGTATATCATAGGGTCACTGAATCATAGAATTCTTTAGGTTGGAAAAGACTGTTAAGATCATATATTATGTTTCCGAATATACAGTATCTTATATGATGAATTCTCATCAAAACCATATTTATCTATTTTTTTATATATATACTGCTTCACACCAATGTCTAGAAAATACCTTTCCAATATGGTATTCTCCATGATAGGGAGTTGGACACTTCTGTGTGTAAAATCTTGCACAGACTAAATTAATACTGCAGCATTCTAGAGAGTGCATGTTCTATGATGTGCATTATTCACAGTTTTCAGTTCACTTAGTCCAATAACCACATCTCCTAGGTGTCTGAGAAATTGTATTTTGGTCAAAGGAACAAATCTGTAACAGGATCATATCTACATAGGGATAGTAATGGGCAAAGGCTCAGGGAAGTAAAAATCCTGTAGAATAAAGGTCTAGATAAGAATGAGAGCCAGCAGCAGGAAAAGAAGAGAAAATAAAAGGAAAAGGAATATGAGAGAAAAGTTCCTATTCAAATTGATCATCTCAAATAGTATTCTGAAGTAGGTTTTCAGTGTCAAAAGCAATTGAAATAAAAGAGTATGTATCCACTAATATATCCTCGGAATCTATTGATGTATTCATGATACATTAATTGACTAGAAGAGGACTGAAAGATCCATGTGAATGCCTTTCCAGTGCTGTCTCAACACAAACATAAATGTCTCATTTTATAAGTTCCACAAGTCAGCTGTTTGTAATTCCGAACTATTACATTTTAGTAATAGATGTGTATCAAGCTTGGTGTGGTCCTTGCAAAGCTGTGCTGAGTTTATTCAGAAAACTGAGGAACGAGTTTAGTGAAGACAATGTGCTACATTTTGCCGTGGTAAGGACATAAATCCTGTGTGGGACTTTATTTACATTTTGATTTAAATATATCTTCTGATCTGCATATGGGGAGCTTTCATTTTACTGTCCTTATACTGAGTTACCATAATTTTGGCCTGGTTGCTTTCTCTGCACATATCCTCAGAAGACTTTGTTTAGAAGTAGATTAGAAATAGTAAAAAATATGGAAGAAGCTATAATAAAAAAAAAGAGCTGATACCACACAACTTTTCTTTTCCTTGATGAGTTTGCAGAAATATTTAAAAGCCAGACTATATGACTTTTAGTTTTAAGTCTCTGCATTATGGACTGTTGCATTTAAATTTCTTACGTCCCTGAAAGACTGTTGCATCTTTTTTTGCAGATTTTACCTGGTATTTCATTTTTAACAGAACAAAAAAGAGGAAATTAAAAAAATTATCACATAACGGTAGTAGTAAAAATATTTGTTAACACTAGCAGTATATATGTATATGAATGTATTATATCTCATACATGAAGTAGATGAATTTGTTTCACAGACTCAGTTTCTCAAAGATGTTGACCAAGTCCATCCTTTCACACATTAGTGAAAACTTTAAATTCCATGATGAAAGGACTTTGCAGAAAATTTTTTCAGGAATTTTTTACACATGAAAAAGGCAGGGAGTTATGTTCCGAGGCTATCTCACATGCTTTCATACAGTTGACCACACTTCACAAAGAACTTAATACACTGGATAAGCTCTTCCACCAAGACTACATGGGCTACTTTCTCATTTACATGTCATTATGACCTACATGAGAAAATAGTATCAAGAGAAGATATTTTTCCATGGTTAATTGCTGTAATACAAAGGGAGGACAATCCCATGTTATCAAAACAGTTCTTTCTTCATCACTATAAGGACTGTTAGTTGTATTTAGGACTGCAGTTTGAGTTTGCAACACCAAAGTATATGAGAGTGGGGTTTTCTTGTGGGCAAAAATGTTTCCTTACATATATGCATATGCTTGCACACTTATGTAAGCAAATAATCCTTTTTGTCTGACTTCAGGCAGAGGCTGACAGCATTGAAAGTCTGAAAGCATTTAGGAAGAGCTGTGAACCTGTGTTTCTTTTTAGTGTTGTAAGTACATCACAGCAGTTTCTTTCAATGCGCTGCCTACTTTTGCCTTAACATTTCAATGGATTTTTAAATAGATATGAAGCTGTATAAATCCTATGCTTACGTTTTACAGTATGTAGGATGGTACTATCAGATGCTGTTTGTTTGAGCTGTTTCCCATGCCTGAATCTGGTAGTTCTCAAACACAGTTTTGTTGTGGCTGTTGCACATAAAGCCACAGAAAAATTGTGGTGGTCACTGTTTTGGTAGCTAGTGAGAAATCCAGATAAGTTTTCCAGGTTTGCCTTACATAAAGTGCCACATGTGGTTACACTGAAATTATTATTTTATGCACACATTTCATCAGGAAAAGAGAGTTTACATTTCCTGGCATTATAAGATTTTTAAGATAACAAATAAAATTGTGTTTTCCCGCTTGAGGAACTGCAGCAGTTCATCATATATTTATTATCTCTCACTAATGGACACAGAAAACTGGTTCTCCTAGGACACCATTGTAGAGCACTGCTCACTTAAGAAGAAGTGGGGTTAGTTTTAACTTGAGGGTGCCAGGATTTGAGTTTCCATAAGTAGGGACCAAGAATAATGAAACTTTCAGGACACTTTCAAGTTTGAATCGGAAAGCTGCCTAGAAATATTAGCAGTATCTCTGGTCACAATTAGCTTCACTACTATGCACCTGAATGTTTTAGAGAATGCACTGGAAAGTCACACACACAAAATAAAAAAAAAAAAAAAGACAGAAAACTCCATGTTATAGAAATTAAGAACAAGTAAAATCTATATTTTCATTTGCCTCCAACTGTACTATTAGTGTTGAGCCTAGAAATAAACATGGAAAATTTGGTAAAGAAGGAAGAAAGGAAATAAATGCACAAAAGTTTCATTCTGAAATAACAGACAGAGTAGTAGCTTTGGTATTCCCTTCAGTGGGCATAGGAAATGACTCTGTAGCTGGAAAAAATTAGCAAGATATTGCATGTTTCAAAAATTCAAGCAAATGAGTAAATTAAGTGATGAAAACTCACTGAGAGTGTTATTTTCTCTTTTACAGCATGGCAAAATTCTTGCAATGGTAAGAGGTGTAAATGCTCCTCTTATAACTAAGACAGTAACAGAGCTAGTGCAAGAAGAGAGGGACATTGCTGCTGGACACAAGGAACGTGGTGAGGTACTCACAAACCAGATACTTATGTATAAATGTGTATTTTTATTACACTTACACCATTTGTCTAAATGTCTGTGATAGTGTGTAGATAATGTTTAATTTTTTGTATTTTTGTCCTAACGGTAAAGTGATATATATGATGCGCCTTTTTTTTAGAAATCAAGTAAAATTATCTGGGTTGTAAGAGACTTTTCAAGATCATCTAGTCCAACCCCTCCTGCCACAGGCAGTCACATCTTTCACTAGATCAGGTTGCTCAGAGCCATGGGGTTTGCTCTGTACCTAATGAATCCAGTTTGCAACAAAAAACAAAGGCCATTCAACAAATTTATTCACTTTTCACTCCTGACTTTTGGGTAACAAGGACAGCTCAGTCTGACCTCAATAGCCTGCACTGCAAAAGATCCCACTGTTGGAATTCAGAGTAGTAGCAGAGTTAATCCCTTGTTGCTTGTTCTCTTCAAATTTCCAATATGGTACTTTATAGAAACGTAACAAATTTACAGATTAGCCTGGTAATGTAAGAACAGAAGAGATGGACAAAATGCCACCAGCTCATAATTGTTTTAGCAATCTTTTTTCTTTCAAGGCTAAGTATTTTTAATATATAACTTAGTAACTGCATCATATGAAACAAAGACATGGGAAATAGTCATGTCTCATTGTTTGTTTTCTTAAAATGGAGATGAAAGAACTCCACTTACAGTAAAAAGAGCTTTTTAACAAACTGAAACTCAGTTAAGGAAAATCAGACCGGCCAAAGGGCCTTCTTTGAATTGCTTGTTTTCCAGGGTAGCAAATCCATTCTTACATTAAGATAAAGGTGGTGTAAAGATGTGACAGCTGTGTTTGGTGACTTTACCTTTGCACTGGTGATGTACTTTTACTCCATTTGGAATTACCTTAGGTACAAGAACTTGTTTTCAAAGACGATTCATCAGAAGGGTCTGAGGAGGCTGAAGACACAGGTAAATACATTTGATTTATTTCAGAAATGTTAACAGAAAGAAGGAGAACAAATGTCTTTTGATTAATAATTGTCTATGTCTAGCACAACTAGACCCTCCTTTGGTTGAGTTAATGAAAAGTTTTAACTGAGCTTTCTTCTGTAAGGAATTAATGTGTTGGACTGTCATCATCAATATTTTCACCTTCACACTGGGAACCTTCAGACTTTAGACAGAATTGATATGAGCCAGGGAATTTTCCTGTGCAAAGTTCAGGCATGAAAGTCACTTCTACACAGTACCTGTGTGAGCTGCATACTTCTGATGAGGTGGAATACTAAGATGGGGTCAGCCTGAGAGGATTGGAAGAGTTAATCAGTGAAGCAATGGCCTGCCTTCTATCTCAGATTATTTTAATTAACTCTTTCACCAGATTAGATTTAAGAACAGATTTGTATAAGAGCGTAAATCCACAGTAGCAGGATAAGCTTCCAAAAAGATTGGAAAATAAGCACCATCCTGTTTGCAAGTCCTGTCTGTGATTTATCTCAGGTTTGTCATGAGCTGAGACCTAAATCTTCTCTTTTTTTATTGTTATCTGTATCTACTGAATGTTCCTACTGCTTCATATATGCAGAAAACACCATTCTGCACCACTGAGATGGAACAAACTCCTCCATCCTCTCCTTCTTCTTGATCTTGCTTTGTTTTAGACTGTGAGAGGCATTAGATCACAGCCATGGCATGCCTTTTCCTTCCTCTTCATGCTTTTTTTTAATTGTATGGTTCAACTGCCATATTCCTGACCTCAGCTTTAGCCTATATTTTTTCTCATAAACCCTGTGAGACCTAGCAGCCCAGTATTATCATTTAGCAACTATCTACAGGCTTCACACTAATCTCCAAAACCTAAACACGATAGAAAATCAGAAAACAGAGCTTTAGCTCAGGTTCATCTTCAGGGTAGGGGACCTCTCAGACACTGTAATACACTAACATTTGGCAGTAATGTTTTCCTTAGCACATGCAGTTGCTTGCAAGCGTTTCTAGTACTGGTAACAAGCAGTATTCTGCGGTTTCCATTATCCCTGTCTTAAATTCTTCTGCAGTGTTTGGGATCTGATTGAGATACATTCAAATGCTTCGCTGTAAACTTCAGGTCCAGTAAAGATGATATTCCCTTCTGACTGTTTTCAGGGACCTGTATGTTATGGATGTGGTAACACTGTGTCTACACCTTTGTCGCCCTGAGTTTTGCAGTTTTTCGATGTTTTTAATGCTGTAGATAGAGTTCTCACGCACCTTCTGTAAACATAGCCATGTTTTGCTAACCGTGCTTTTTGTTTTCATTCTTTTTCCTAAGGCCAAGATGTTTGATAGTTTTTTCCTTTGACCAATGTCATTGAGGGGTGGTAACCTCACCCTCCAATCCGCGGTGGTTTCTAAGAATATATAAATACACGAGTGCAGGTCCTTTCTGGGCCCTTGGCATCCTTTCCTGATGAGAGCTGAGTCTGTGTGGTTTCTTTTCGTGTCCAAGTGCGACACACCGTTACAGCAAGGAACGCCTTGTTTGAAACATTAGATTGCGCTAGCACGCATGTGTGTGTGACTTCAACAGATACTGATTGCCAATGCCCTCCAGCATTCACAATGCTAGGACTCAAACATCCACTATGACGAGAAATATATGTTCTACTGGAAACCTCCAACATTCATACAGATTTTCACTCAGCGAATTTTCATTAGTAAAATTCATTCCTTTCACTTTCATTCCTTTCGCTAGTATTGTACATACAGAGCTCTCCCTAGACAAAAGCTCCATCATGAACTGAAATTTTCCCACCACATCTACATGTATGCATTTCTCCACCATATTAGCCCCTCCCCAAAAAAGTAGTTCATGAGAAATGTGGGTTCCAGGGATGGAAAAAGTTGGTCCCACACTCCAAGACGTGCTTTAAGTCCTGGAGTCATTTTTTGCGACCACTGTTTGGCCATTTCAATATTAAAACAGAGAATTACATAGAGAAACCCACTTTTACATAATGGAAAGTTTAGTTGTGCATTTATTTTGATTAATGTATTAACTAACACATTATTTTTTCCCTTTTTCAGAAGTACTCAGTTATTCTGTTGGAATTATAAAACCTGACGATGTCTTAGCAGGACGCGTAGAAGAAATTAAAAAAAAGGTAGACAGAATCTTAAAATATTCATTCATTCTATTTATTTAAGAGGCATAATAGCAAAATGTAAAGGTAAGTAGATCCTAATTTATGCCCAGACTTAAGAACAGAATCTGATAAGGCTCCTCTGCTAAGGATGATAAAAGAACAATAATTTTTACCTGAAATAATATGACATTTGAATTTATACTATTGCTTTAGTATTTTATGCCAGTAGAGGCTAGACATTAATTCATACTGTTTCCGTTACCAAAAAAAAAAAACAACGCCTCATAACAATATATCAAGATGAAATTATAAGAATTTTAACAAGTGTTATGACAGGGACAGTGACCTTTGCAGGAAAGGCAGTCAGAGTGCTATATAGGTTGTTTCTGCAACTGCTCCACCTTAGCTGGAAAGGAAGGAAGCTCAGTAAAGGCAAAAAATATAGGCAGTGCTTGAAAACAATTTATCTGGAGCAGCTGCTACTTGGCCTGTGAGGTGTGTTTTCCTACACGGTTTCCACAGTCAGCCTCGTCGGGGCAGTCTGAAAACACTCAGCAGCACCACAGGGGCTTTAAAGAGCAGAGTGCTGGTACACAGGTTAATATTGGTGAATCAGTACTGGGGCTGGATACTGCCTTTGTTGTTAAAATAGTATATGATACAAACTTCATACCAATGGACTGTGGACTTTGATGAAAGTCATATAAGTGTGCATAGCTCACAAATACTTGAACTTAGTGCAGTAACAGAGATTGAAACAGAAAATCATAAAGAATATTTCATTTTTCCTTATTTGCTGGTCCTAAAGCCAAGTAGTTTAGCCTAATACAACAATTGTTGACAATTGCACATTTATGTGACTACTATGATTATAATATGATTTATAATATCTTGCAACATAAATTGCATGTTAACCACTCACAATGATCAAAAGGAGTTTATTCAATGTGAAATAAAAGGGATTATTAACTGCTGAATGAATGTACTACACACATTGAACTGCACTATATTGTTTTACAAATATTAAGTTAGGGGTATTGTAATCCTGAATTTAGTGAAGTGTTTTGAAAGGCTGGAAGTTCAGTTTAGGCAAAGATAGAATATTTCAGAGAAGTTTGAACTTAAGATAGCTTCCAAAATCAATCAATCTTTAGATTTACAATAACACATGATCTCGTATGTATCTATTTTCAAATGCCCGTGAGTAATAACTGAATAATTGCAGATTAAAGATGCAGGATTTGACATTAAAGCAGCAGAGGAGAGAATGCTTACTGAAGAGCAAATCAGAGTGTTTTATGCCCGGAATAAAGAACAGGTAAAAGGAAACTAAAAACCTAAATGAAAGGAACAGGTAAACCATATAATTGTTACCAGATGTGCTTGCAAATCTCTGTGTGGTAAATTTTAAGTATATTGAAGAACTGAATTAATGTAGATTTAGTACATAAAAAAAGATATATTCTCTACCCCTTTTCTTTCACTGATTTATACAAATATCACTAGGTAGCAATCTAATATTCCAATCAAATTAAACTGACCTCCAATTAAATACTAAAAGACTTTGTTCTTCTTTCTGTTATCTAAATGTGCATGATCCTTAGACATGGAGATAAATTTGTAACACTATTTATCAAAATAAAATTATACTGATTTTAAAAAGTGTTATGACAGGCCCAGTGACCTTTGTAGGAAAGAAAATGAGAGTGCTGTATAGATTGTTAATGCAATTACTCTGCCTTGGCTATTAGGTGCTGAAATGTGGCACAAACCCAAAATCCAGTGTCATCTATGTGACAGTGTGTATCTATTTGGCATACATTTGTCCAGCCAGAAAATAAGTGATATTACATATTATATTTTTTTATTTCTTTCCAGATTTTATCAGGGGGTAGTTCTGGGAATAAACACGTGCACAGGCAGAAAGGGAAAGCATCTCAGTTGAAATCTATTTTTTGTGCCTTGTCCTATATTAGGGGACAAAAATAGCTAAAGACAGCTATAAAATTCAAGAAAAGAATTAAATTAGGCTGTCCACCATTAAATGGCAGTGGTCTAGCAAACTAGCACCTGGATATGGTCATATTTTTGAGCAGTGTGATAGCTAAAATTAACTCTTTAGAAGGATCCGAGTCAAAAAATGAAGTTTCTTAGCAAATATTTTTACCTTCTGCTATATGTGTAAGATAGACAGAGGCTGGAATTGTATGCAGACAAATAGTTTGTTTGATATTATTAGAAGGACCAATGGAAGGGTTAGCCTAATCTAAAGGAATAGGTGGGAAGATGTTCCTACAGCATTCCAAATGCATGAGTGAGATGAGATGGTTCCTACTAAAGTCAGAGAGAAAAAAGAAAACTGATCGTAATCACTAGACAGCTGCACTATGGTTTAGAAAGGAAGTAACAGGGAGATCTTGTAAGAAACCATGAAGGTCTTGGTTTTAGCAAAGCTGGGATTGTGGTTTAGATAGAGGCAGTTTCGAAACAGAGGTAAAAGTAACTCCTCTTCATGGGAACAGCAGCCAAATTTGAGACTAGTTAAGCAAAGAGATAGACATGGGAAGAACAAAGACAAACAAAGCGTACAATGTTAGATATATCACAGAATCATAGAATCACAGAATCAGAATCACAGAATGGCTTGGGTTGGAAGAGACTTTGAAGATCATCTGGTTCCAAGGGCAGGTACACCTTCCACTAGACCAGGTTGCTCAGAGCCCCATCCAGCCTGGCCTTGAACAGGGCTCCAGGGATGAGGCATCCACAGTTTCTCTGGGCAACAAATTCCAGTGACTCATCACCTTCACAATAAAGAATTTCTTCCTAATATCTGATCTAAGTCTACTCTCTTTCAATGTAAAGCCATTCTCCCTTGTCCTATGACTACATGCATTTGTAAATAGTCCCTCTCCATCTTTCTTGTAGGCTCCCTTCAGGTATACTGGAAGGCTGCAACTAGGTGACCCCAGAGCCTTCTCTTCTCCAGGCTGAACAATCCCAATTCTCTCAGCCTTTCTTTCTAGGAGAGGTGCTCCATTCCTCTAATTGCCTTGGTGGCCTCCTCTGGACTCACTCCAACAGGTCCATGTCCTTCCTGTGCTGGGCACCAGAGCTGGATGCAGCACTGCAGGTGGGGTCTCACCAGAGTGGAGCAGAGGAGCAGAATCCCCTCCCTCACCCTGCTGCCCACGCTGCTCTGGATGCAGCCCAGGACACGTTTGGCTTTCTGGGCAGCGAGTGCACATTGCTGGGTCATGTCCAGCCTCTCATCCACCAGCAGCCCCAAGTCCTTCTCCCCAGGGCTGCTCTTGATCTGTTCCTCCCCTGGCCCGTGTTGATAACAGAGGTTGCCCCAACCCAACCCAGGTGCAGCACCTTGCACTTGGTCTTGTTAATGCTCATGAGATTCCCATGGGCCCCGTTCTTGAGCTTGTGCAGGTTCCTGTGGATGGCATCCTGTCCTTTGGGTGTGTCAGCCTGGTGTCATGTGCAAACTTGCTGAGGGTGCACTCAAGCCCTTCACCTATGTCATTAATGAAGATACTAAACACCACTGGTCCCCAGAATGGACCCCAGGGGACACCACTTGTCGCTGATGTCCATTGGGACTCTGAGCCTCTGACCACTACCCTCTGGATGCAACTGTCCAACCAATTCCTTATCTAGCAAACAGCGACCAAAATCATCTCTCTCCACTTCAGAGAGAAGGATGTTGTGGGGAACCATGTCAAGGGCTTTACAGAAGTCCAAGCAAATGACATCTGTAGCTCTTCCCTCGTCCATGGTGAAGTCACTCCATTTTAGAAGACCAGTCCATTGATCAGGCAGGACTTGCACTTGGTGAAGCCGTGGTGGCGGTCCCAAATCACCTCCTTGTCCTCCATGAGTCTTAGCACAGCTTCTAGGAGGATCTGTTCCATGATCTTCCCAGGCACAGAGGTGAGGCTGATAGGCCAGTAATTCCCGGGGTCCTCCTTTCTACCCTTTTAAAAGATATATACAATGTTTCCCTTTTTTTCAGTCATCTGGGACTTCACCTCACTGCCATGACTTTTCAAATATTGTGGAGAGTGGAAAACAACACTATTACAGCATAAGAGATCTCTGCCAACATTAGGACAAGAAAATAATAAAACTGCTGTGAACTATATGGTTCCAGAGAGCCCTATGCATATTGAGAGGCCAATTATTTGGCATTCTTTAAGTTTAATTTTAAGCTCAAAAATAATTTTGTTAAAACATATAGATTCCTTTTTCCCCAGTGCACAAAGTTACTCCCCATTTAATACTTCACAATCCTGCTGAATTCCTGGAGTCTGCCTTTTACAAGGGAATGGAGACTTAAGGTGATAGACCTTCAGATTAAACTGGAAGCAAAAATTGTTTCTTTTTAATGATGAAGATGGGTGATCCAGGACAGCCAAAATTAACGGCTACACATAGTTCTTCCAATATAAGGAAGAGTACTTTTGAAGCCACCACAGTATAAAGACACCCTCTATGCATCATACTGAACATTTTTGTACTTCATTCTGTTTCTGCTGAGTTTGTGCATCTTGGGAAATGGGTTAAGCATATGCATAGATATGAAGATAATCGAAAGAGAAAAGCAATGAATTGAAAGCATATATGTGAATATTTCATCCTTGTATTACTAAAGGAAAAAGGTATCATATGCAATGACATGATGCTGACTGGTAAGGATTTAGTCAAATATTTGAAAGGAGAATAGATATCCCCAAGAAAAAGGTGACACAAAAAAAAAAGATTAAAAACTCACACCACAAGCTTCAAAAGTTATTTTTCTGATGGAAATGTACTTTTATAGGATTGAAAGTTGAAACTGAAGAAGTGAAAAGCACATAGCAAAGCAAACAAACAGAAAGACTACAAATGTCTTGCAAATAGCTCAGTGTTCCATATTTATAACCAGCTACATGACTTTAGTTTCAAAAATTATTCCTAAAACTGTATTGCAGCTTCTTATGTCACACTACATGCTGTACTGCAAGCATAGAAAGTGATCACAATGAGTTTCTAGATCATTTTCTTCACTCTTGTCACTTGCATTTTAACCTGGAAGAACATGTAGTAGTTGTTCAAAGTAGTTATATGACTTTCTTTATCTCAATTAACCTTTTTTTAGTCATTTGATAATGTTGTCTCAAATGATTGATCAAAAAACTTCCCAAACAATCTAACAGGGCTCTGAGGAATGTATGTGAATGACAGTTTGGAACAGGAATGTATGAGTTACTTTAAAAGCATAATTGTCTTATTTCTGATGACAAACTCAGAGTTCATGCAATTCACAGGGGGGAAAATTATGTTTTTTAGCCTGACTTTGACGCATTTGTTGGTTTCATGATGAGTGGACCATGCCACGTTTTGATAATCTCTAAAAAAGAAGCAGCTGGTGCTATTCCTCAGTGGAAAGAACTACGCAAGAAAAGTGAGTCTGGTGAGCCTGAGCCTGGTGAGCAGCCACCCAAGTAAGTACCAGTGAAAATGTGGTGTCTGTGATTCAGTCACAGTGTTCAGAGCACACCATAAACCAAGGCATGTTCCTACAGACACAGATGTGCCCATGAGTGCAGGATCCAGGGAGCAGGCAGAGTTCGTCAGCTAGTCCTTCACAGGACCACCACTAGAGATGCAGTCCCAGTTCTCATGGGAATTCAGAAATTCCTTGCTTCCTAGTTAAAAATGACAAGCAAAGGTCATTGATCTCTTTGAACTCACCTTCAATGGGTTCTCAGAACCACAGGAACAATGCTACACTCCAAAGCTGATGTGGTCCTTGCAATTCTAGTTCACCCATACCAAAGGACTGCCAGCACCACCAATTGAAAATTGCACTCTTTCCCATGTTTACTCCTATGTTTGTTGGGAAGCTGTAGATATGGCCCAGGGCAGACCAGGACACACCTGAGGCATGCTCTTCTCCCTGGGAACACTGTAAAAGCCAGCAGAGAAGGGGTAGGGTATTGGGGTTTGTGTCCCCACCCTGCTTCAAGATGCAAAAAAATTTGCAAAGATTAGCTGTTCACAACCATGGTATCTTGAAATGTGTGTTTTTCTTCTATGCCAAGGGTTTGTAGAGAATTTTAAGAATGATAGTTGTATACACAGCCTTAGACAAAAGAGTGTTCACAAAAATTCAAATATCAAATCAAGATTTGTATTTAGACACGACATTTACTTAGCAACATGAGCTTAAATACTTTGTCCAAAAAAGAATTTGTTATAATAATTGACATTTCTGTCAATGCCTGCTGCATCCCTTTCTGCATTAATTTAGTACATCTGGGGAATACTGCATTTTCTACAAGTGGCCAAGAGGGACTTTATTTATATAGCTAAATAAACCGGCAAGAAACAATGAGAAGTGTCTCTGTTAGAGACAACTCCGTGGTGCTATCATTTTTGTGATCATGAATGTACATGAATTAAGCACAAGCCTTCTACTGATTGTTCATTACACACTGTACACTTGTCAGTAGTAATTCTGTCTCATGAAACAGAGAAACTATTTTGGATAAGCTAGAGGGAAATTGTTAAAGCAGCCTGGCTGAAATTTCTCCTTCAGAGCACGTGATCAGGCACTTTTTGAGAAGATTAATAATTCTCTTCTCAGAAATATTACTTTACTCATGAATCTGAATTTAATAAAAATTTAGTTTTGCGTTCTATTCTTATGTTTCACCAAATTTAAAGAAAGTACATCTTCAAAAAGTCAGCTTGTTAACACTAAGCAGTAACTTAAGTACTGTACTACTTCATGTTTAACCAGGTTGCCAGGACTCACGGAAACTGAGAGTCTGGAAAATATATGTGATGTGCAAGATAGTGTTGAAGATGCCAGCAGACAACTCGCCTTCTTTTTCCCACATTTTAGTGTAAATGAGTCAGAACAAGTTGAAAAGACTTTGGCCATAATTAGACCTAGTCTCTTGAAAGAAAGGCGAGGTAAGTGTTAATAACCATATTTTTCTATCAAGGGTGTATAAATACTCTCATATTCTGAATTTTGAATTATAAATTCTAACTCAATTAATGAAATGTTTTTAGGTTATACCATCTCTCCAGCATTAGGCCAGCAGTAATCTTTGTCTGGAATGAAGTTAGGAGGTTAATGTTTTTCAAATATTGAGAATGCAAACGTCAATGATATTTTGTTCCTTTGGTTATTTTTTCAAGAAAGTCTGTAGATGGAATGTTTCTAGAAGATGTCTCAGAGAAGCTAGTATTTTCAAATGTAGTATAGGGGACTATATCTCCCACCATAATAAAGTAGCTAATATTCTTGAATAGCAGGCCCAAGACAGATCAATGGCAACAGGAAAAATATCTAATCCAAGATGTTCTATGCTGCATAAGGCAGTGCTGCTCAAGGGCAGGTCTAAACAGACAGCATTTTTACAGATTAGGTAAAAAAATCTACCCCATTACATGAACCTTTATCCTAACAATTTTTCTTTTCTTCTCAGTCATATATTTGCATTTCTTCCTAGATTTCAGATAGTATTTTTATTTCTAACTTGAGAATCTCTGTACTTGAACAGACTTACACGTAGAGAACTGAAAGACTACAATTTTGATCTTCCCTTGTGAATTTATTTTCCTTATGGCTGTCTAGCATGTTGCTTAGAGCTGCAGTTCTGCAGTTCATGTGTAGGTAATTACACATTAATTTTGTAGGTAATTTTGACTTGTGCCAAATACTGCTTCCTTACCCATGTGGTCTTGTAAGACTTACTTAAATAAACATTTCACCTATTCAAATTCCTTAGACCTTCTTTTGCTGGTAGTAACACGTATAATATTTCTCAGTCAGGAATTCCTACTGAGGTTTCTGAAGCAAGAAAAAGCCTTAAGAAGATAAGGATCAGCTTTCTGAATGTCCAGGCAACTAGTGATGCCTTCTAGCAGTTGCTTTAAATTGGTTTTCTGTTCTTTAGTTAGGAAATAAATTCATCTGTAAAAATTTAACACTATCATTGAAAAGTCCATGTCATTTCTCTACAAGTGTGCAAATGAATGACTTGGATGGCAATTTAGCATTATTTCAATATATTTAACAGACTCTATCATGCAAAGGATAAAGGATGATGGCTTCCAAATAGCAATGCAGAAAGAAGTAATTCTATCTGAGGAACAAGTACGTACATTTTACAAAGAGCATGTAGATCAAGACTACTTCCCAGTCCTTCTAGAGCAAATGACCAGGTATGTTGAATGAAAAAGGAGAATGTGAATCTATGGAATCAATGTAGAATCAGATAAGACTGAAATTTTCACAGTAATTATTGAATCATAGACTCATAGAATGGTTTGGGTTGGAAGTGATCATTAAGGCCATCTAGTTCCAACCCCCTGCCACAGGCAGGGACACCTTCCACCTGAACAGGTTGCTCAGAGTCCCACCCAACCTGGTGTCGAACACTTCCTGGATAATACATGGCTACAAGATACACATGTACATAAAAGTTTATTAAAAGAAAAAACAGGATCAGACAACTGCAGATTTTGGAATAAATCCCAAGTACAACAAATCAAGCTTTTAGAAGTTACTAGCTACTCTGTATTTCTGTATGTATGATGCCTCAGCAGCCAAGTTTACTGATTTGAGTGAAAAAGGTTTATGTCTGCTCTGAAAGGCTGCATTTAGGTTGTCTGTAGGAGAACTCTGAAATCTTTAACCAGGCTGTGTGCTGGATACCTGGAGGAAGAGAAATAAACCATGTCTGGATATTCCCTTCATATGAAGTTGGGACATGGTTAGGGCATGATCAGTGTTTCTGTCTTGCCACTGTGACAAAACTCAGTAACTTTGCAATTTAAATTCATATTTAATCCCCATAAGTTTTTATCAGACTGTACCTGTTTAAACAATTAGATCAGTTTTAAGGTCCTCCAGTACTGGGGCTCATTTTGCTAGTCCGGACTACATATAGGCAAATTACTTTTAAAAGGTACCAAGAGTTTAATTTTTTTTTAATACTACTTTTCCCGTTGTACAGTGGTCCAACTCTTGTATTGGCTCTAACACGAGAAAATGCTGTATCACACTGGAGACATTTATTAGGCCCAAAGACTCTTGAAGAGGCTAAGGAAAATCCAGAGAGGTAATAGTCACAGAAGTAAACCATCATTAACAGCTTTCAGCTTACCTTCACATTCCTCATCTCATTCCACATTCCAAATAGTGTACCTATAGTGCCATCATCTGGAAACAGATATGCAATTCTGCAGTTTTTTAAGCTTTTCTTGGAAGTAGTAGTGTATTACACATAGAAACTGTAAAATTTTTTTGAGATATAATGGCTGCTAAACAGAATTAAAAGCTGAGTTTTAAAAAGTGCAATGTAGTGAAAGGGGAACTCTTGAGTCAGAGAAAAAGTGTTGGTAGTATCTATTCATAGTAGTGGGGGGGGG